>MVJL01010247.1:0-210703 GCA_002156465.1 Macrocentrus cingulum
AAAAAAAAAAAAAAAAAAAAAAAAAAAAAGAACAAGAGATGGCCAGTCTTTGTATGACACGATGACCTTCACTATTTTCACAGCACGCGCGCACTTTACTCACTTCACTTCATGTCATTTAATGCATTTAATGCAATTACGAGCTTCCCTGACTCAATTAAGACGACAAACTACCGATTTTCCCCGACGAATGCGTCCAAATTTGTCCAATTCTACACTGAAATGGCGTCGGACGCGTAGACAAGTTTGTGCAGGTTCCGCGGCGGAGAGAGAAACTGAGAGAGAAAGTTAGACTTCCCCCTTCGCTGAATTTCCCCCAGGCGCTTTCCCGCGCTTTCCAAACGAACAGACGCGACTCTATCCGAAGTCCGCCGAATAATGCGCGGGGTGAATGCCCCAACTATTTTTACATAAAATTATTTATTGCATTATTTATAATTTTTCTTGGCTGAAAATTATTATTATGCCACAAAATGAGGATGGTTCCCGCCTAAACCCACCCAATGCTCTTGAAACACCCAATTTTCCTGCATTTGTTGGACGACAAATTTTTTTCCCGCCAACGCCACCGAAGAAAAAATTCACCACAATTAATTAATTAATTAATTTAATCACTCTTATCACCTGTCACAGTAATATTTTATGGCAGTCCGCACTCTGATGACTGAGAAATCACTTTGAAACCGGGATAAATATGCTTGATACCTCGTTTTGTTGGAGAATGAGCAGCGGAGCTTGCCAATATGGATGTCTCCAAGCTCCAAAGCCAAGGTCCATCGCCATCCAATATTGGCCAACGTCTATGCACACATTTTATCATCTAACTGCCGATAATAACACATCCTATTGCCTAATCGCGTTCTCATACTCAAGGCAACCCGATTGTCCTTAAAATACGAACGAGTCACGGTCAAATACACTCCGAAATCACTCAAATAAAAATGCATCACGAATTGACGACGCCGGCCTCCCGTGTGTGTGTGTTGCAACAAACGAATCGTAATGGCTGACTGAAATTTTAAACATAACGGACGCCTGCCATTCTACTTTACCAACCCTCATTTACGCCCCCGCGCGCGCGTCGACTGTTTTCTACTTTATCCCGTGCGCAGTGGCGTAAAATCACTGCTAAAATTATTGACAACAAACAATTAAAATATTATTAACAAGTTTCAAGCATCTCATATTAATTACAGCAATGTCCTGTGCCAATCGATCCATTGCCACTGTAATAAGGGATTTTTTTGCCAGTCGTAAGTGAGAGGTTAGGAGGCGTGTTTTTCTCTGCGAACGTGCTCAACTCTCACACGTGCAGAGCACTCAAACAGCCTCTATTATTCATAAACAATCTGAGAAAAATTATTACCAAGGTAAGAAAAAATGGACAACGACAAAGTAAGGAGTGTGAACCGTCTTCTGAACGCCGCATCAACCTGTTTCAAGAGCCTCGTTGAAGGCGGTACAAACCGTAGGGAAATGGATAAATAACCAGCGGAAGAAAAATGAATCCCTTCAACATTGCTCAGTCATGAATCTAACTCGTAAATATAAATTAATTTCTCATCAATGATAGTATTTATTCGCTGATTTTTAGACGTTTATCGTGACTTTTCAGAGCGAGCACATTTTTTCTACGGTACACTCATCTATCGCCTTGCGAAACTGTTGCTTAATTGTTTCTATGGAGCAAGGAGCGTTTTCCGGACACCCTGGAATATTCAACTTACGTTCCTGAAGCATCGGTACAATACTGGGCCCTGACGATTCACAATTATACAAGACAAAAATCATATTGGCATTGAATCCACCCAAGTGAGCTGCTCGCCACGTTCGGCTGTCTTCCTGATCGAATGAGCTGCTGAGTAAGTGCGGAGAGTTTCGACCGACTCCAAGCAGAGTTGCTAGTCTCATTATCCCCTCGCTGTGAGCAAATGTCAGACTGGTTGTCTTTGTGGATGATCTAAAACCCAGAAACCGTCAGGTAAAGTCAAACAAAAAATTCACGCAGTTATAATTCTCACTCAAAAAAAGTTAACATGTCGTTCAGGAGAACACAGGCCAACTGAGGTGATAAAGAATATGCTGGTCCATAGGACCAATATCTATCTAAGTCTTGCATGTAGTCAAAAATTTAAAAATCTTCCAGTGTCAGCAAATCGCACCAGGGTGAATTGGTATTTGTTTCCCAAGCATTTTCCAAGATGCACGTCTGTTCTATCAGTAAAGCAAATTCTGCAACATAAATTATAATTGAAAATAATTATCGGAAATAACAATAGATTATTTTTTTTTTACTGTAGTCAACTGGAAAGCCGAGTTTTCGGGTCAATTTCGCCAAAAAATTGTTCATAACTGTGCTATTTTTAAACAGATGGAGTTCTCGAAAAGTTTCTGGATTTTTTATCACCGTAGTCGACCATTTTTCGCACGTGGAGTTGTACTGAAATAGTTGAATTAGTTAAAATAATAGGTTTTATTGACTCTTTAAATATGAAAGTATGTACCATGAGAATATCGTCTGCTGGTGCAGGCTCGACGTTTTCAAGTCTGTTCGATCCAAATAGTGATGTGGCGAATAGTATGGTGCTCTCCTTGCACCGTGATTTTATTGATTGACGAAACTGTGGATTGAATTCAGAATTCCGTCGATTAAATTCCACCATATTTCACTGTTTTAATGACAAGATTTACCTGGTAAATGTTTTTCTCATATGTACTTGGCATTAGAGTGGGATAACGTGATTGGAGCCGTTTTGCCAGTCTTATTATTTCATTTCTGCCGATTACTGACATCTGCTCTGACGTACAGTTGCCCACTGCGAATGTCCATGCTTGAAATCGCTGCAAGAGGTCTGCGGACAACGAGCAATTTTTATTGATAAGGCAGCTGTTGAGAATTTTGTCTCGTGCCTTGTGCGCTTTCTCTATGGCTTTTGTTACAACGTAGGGACATTTTGTGCCATGTCTCATGTACAGCCATATCTTCGACTCTACGCAGCCTAAAACAATTAATCCAATAATTTACAAACTTTGAAAGGATCAAATAAAATGAATTTAAATGAGAAAAAAAGTAAAAAATACCTGGATACTCTGGGTGAGAACTGTTGAGGTTTTCGATATATTTGTAGGGTAGGTGAGAATTCCAATGACACTGCCAGTGGTTCGGCTCGTCCAAACAGTTGAAATTATCTTTTAAACCGTGGGAAAATGGATAGATAATCAGCAGAAGAAAAATTAATTTTTTCCACATTGTTCCGCGTTGAAATAAACTCTTCCAGTCGACAAATGTTGGATTGTGTGTCTTCAATTTTTTGTTGAGCGATAAGTTTTCTATTCTCAATGTCCACAGGCACATTTCTCTAGGCCAACTCGTTTTCAGTGTGCTGTAAAACTTATCGAAAAGGCTAATAGCATTCCAGAGTTAACTGCTCCACTGATAGTACCCAAAAATAAATTTTTTTCTGAGCAGTCACAGTGGGATTTATAAAATAATTTCAACAAGTTAAAAAAAAATATATTTATTATATACCAGTGAAAAATTTTTGATTAAATAAATAATAACAGCTAATTCATCAATTTATTCAGACACAGTTATATTTTATACTTGTATTTCACACACCCATTATGTGAAGCAATAAGGTGTGTTGAGCCACGGATTTTACTTGAATTTCACTTGGCAGTATTTCTTTATGTTAATGAAAAATTTGCAAAATGACAAAATGTACAAAAATTTTTACTTACAGCACTTCTATAGGGATGTCCACACTGGCCAGAAACTCGGGAAGAACTGACAGTTTTCGTAGGAAAGTCCATTACCCCTGGCTTTCTCGATAATTGCTTTGATATCTCTGACGTGGACAGATAAGATAGCAGCCCCCAAAAATCAATAATTTCGACCACGTCAGTCAGTTCTTCCTGGGCTTTTTGAGAGTGTAGACGTGGCAAGGAGCGAAGTGGGTTGAAAATTTTTTATATATTACTATTTTCTATTAAGCTTGCATATCTTCTTATGCCTCAGCTGGAGATATTGACGAATCTTCAACTCTGCCATACGTCATTCAATGTATTTTGACAATAAGGTTCATCCTTTCAATCAGGCAACGTGTTCCAGCTTTAATTACCTAATGATCATTTTTTGCCTATCCCAAAGAGAGAGAGATTTGGGACTTTCTTTTATTTACAATATGTATATATATTCGCTACTACTATGTATAATCAAGGAGTGAGCTCTCTGATACATAACCATCCGTTTTTTATATTTTTATTTTCAACTAATTCCTTAAATGTTTCAAACAATCGATTACTTTTGAATGTTATCCCGCGTACACATACGTATGTTCCGGTAAACCAAAAAATGACGCACTAAATAAATGGTGCCCATGTTTGAATTTCACCGTAATGAATTTTTTATCTCCAAAATATCAATAAAAACTGAATTAAAAATTAAAAACAGGTAGTTTTACACATTCAAAGTCCTATCAAGTTCCTTATGATTTGGGAAAAATTTTTTTTACAAAGAGATTTGAATTCCCGTGTTGTGACGTAACTCGTGTACTCTTGTAACATGACTACATATAACATCTGATTAGAAAAATGGCAGGTACTTTTGCTGAGGACGAAATTGGTCGAAAATGGGACCATTGCTTTGCAGATGCTGTTATAAAGCTCGGTAAATATCATCTACATATTATTAACAATCATTTTATTGATTAATTTCAAAAATTAACCCCAACATTAATTGATGTTTTGACGTGTCTTAGGTGGAGGAATTGTCATTGGGTCGATCGTGTCATTGCTGTTTTTTAGAAGTGAGTATATCAACAATACAATTATTCTTCAATTTAATTTGAAAAATTACATCTTTTACCATAAAATCCCATGCAATAAATCAACTATTCTACCGCATTTATTCCATACTTTATCAAATCATGTAGCATAACCTTAAAATTCATGTACACATGCTAATAAGCAATAATATCAAAACAATTCCAATTATCAATAATATTAATGTTTTTTTTTTTCATAGAAAAATGGCCAGTAATAACTGGTGCTGGATTTGGCTTGGGAATGGCATATTCAAACTGCCAAAGCAGCATAAATTCATCATTAAATCCGCGTACAACATCGAAGCATTAATTTTTTTCGCGATAACAAATTAATTATTTAATTAATTTCCTATTGGGACAATACTCTAGACAGCCAATGTGTCCTAATGTTTAGTGAAGTTTATTATAGCACAAGAAATCTTGCTGTAAAATAATAAAAAAAATAAACAAAAGTGTACATATATCAACTTAAAAATTACTCAAATTAATTTAATGAGAATAAATCACTAGAATCTATTCGCAGTTACAGTTATAAATAGATAAATGTATCGCTATCATATTACACCCACTTTTTATAATTCCCACTTCCGTTTCATTCTAATATATCTATCCAAGTGGTCCACGAAATTCATAGTTACTTCGAGTTCAGCCATGAAGGTTCATATTTCTAAGGCTCTATTTTGCCTAACAATTTTTTTATTCATCACCGAGGGGTCATGCCTGAGACGGCAGAAGAGGATCGTCGGTGGTATAGCAGCAGCCAAGCCTCCAGAGGATGATCCCGCCGTTTTCATTAACCATAACAACCGAAATGCAAGAATCAACGGACTCAGAGACCCAAATAAGGGTTACTACGTCTTCAAGGGTATCCGATACGCTGAGCCACCACTCGAACGTGGTCGTTTTCAGGTAAGTTTTTCAACCCTGCTGAAAAACAGTCAACAACTCGTTTCATTGCAATTTTTTCAACAGATCGCTCGTTAATCCAAATGTATCGCTGGAAAATTTACAATACTTGATAATATTTTGATAAGGATGTGAGTTAGATCGATTTTGTCAAGGGCCTTTTTTGTAGCTAACAAAATTCTCTAGAAAAAATGTCTCTTGAAAAATAGTTATATCGGTAGTAGTTTCAAAGATATTTTTATTTAAAAAATGTTGCAAAAATTTTTTTAGCCTCTGCTGCGCTTTTAGGACAGTTTTTATTAACTAATCAATTTTTTCCTGGTTTTAGAGACCAACAGCATTTGTTTTAGAGGGTGAGTACAACGCAACTAGCTGGGGTCCACCATGTCCGCAGATGCACAAGGGAAAAATCGTTGGATCTGAGGATTGTCTCTTCCTGAATGTCTTCACGCCGGCTCTGCCGGACCCCGGCGAAGGATATCCGGTTCTGATATGGATTCATGGGGGTGGATTTCGCGTGGGAGCTGCCAGCCAGTACGAAATGCGGAATTTAATTACGCAAAAAACGGTCGTTGTCTCCATCCAGTACCGCCTCGGCTCACTCGGTATTAAAAAAAAAAAAAAAACATAAAACAAAACCTGAATTAATTTCTCACTCATTTTTTTAATTGACTGCAGGATTCCTCAGCTCTGGATCCGCCGATTTCCCCGGAAACAATGCCATATTTGACATGATCCTTGCCGCCAATTGGGTGAAGAAGAATATAGAATTTTTCGGTGGGAATGCCAAGCAAATTGTGCCTTTTGGGCATGGAACTGGCGCGAGCTCCGCCGCACTACTCTCCATAGCGGCCTTTACCCGAGGTACGGACAATTTCTCATAGTTTCTGTTTAAAAAAATCATGAGTAATCTAACGAAACGTAATATTTACAGATCACTTCAGCGGAGTCATCGCCATGTCGGGTTCCATCCTGTCCAATTTCGTCTTCGATCACGATCCGATGAAAAACTGTCGTGAAATCGCTCAATACAACAATTGTCCAGTGAATAATCTTACAAGCATGTTTCACTGCCTTCAAACATTGCCCGTCGAGAAATTACTCGAGTCTGACTCGAAATTCGGGGAAGTTCGAATGGTTGCACAGGGATTTGTGTCGCAAGTGTCGGATCTCCTGGTTCCCGGGCCGGTTGTTGAGGGTGCCGACGATTTTAGGTGACTTGAAACATTGTTTTTATGATTTTAAATTAATAGTAATATTTTTTTTACAATTATTTATTGTTATTTTTAGGTCTTTGCCCTATGCGATGACAAACACACCGGAAAATTTCCTTCGTATGGGTGACTTCCCCTCAATTCCGTTGCTCACGGGCGTCATGCAGGATGAAACCGGTGGCGCGATTACTGGCGGGTTCAAGGAAGATGTTGAAAAAAAATTGCGAAGTATTCCCGAGTTTCTCAACAAGAATTTAGTAGTGTCTCTGCAGAAAAAAATCTCGATTTTTGGTAATAGTTCGCAACAATTCATTCCTGCTGCTTTTGATAAATATCTCGAGATTTCAAAGTTGCAAAATAGCATCAAAAAGAGTTTAATGAAGGTCGCTGAAGTGATGAACGATGCTATCTTCAATGTCCCGGCCTTTTTAACGATGAAATTCTGGAGCAAGAAGGCTAAAACATTCTTTTACCGATTTGATCACAAAAAAGTGTCGGGACACAGTCATTTCCTTGATGGAGTGCCTCTGGCGGATGCTAAAGACCAGTCGAGCAATGTTGCCGGCCATGGGGATGACTTGGGCTACATTTTTGGCGAGAATGACATTCTTGGAAATCCGCTGGACGATGCTGTGAGGAAAAGTGCCGCTGATAACGATGTTACTATCGCTTTTACTAGTATGATCGCGCAATTTGCGCGCTCTGGACGTGTCGGAGACTCTGCCGGTGAAAATGACCAGAAAATCTTTAGTGTAACTGATAAAATACAGGCGGTTGAAAACCCGCGACTTTGTGAGATGGGTCTGTGGACCGGAGAAGATCAAACTTTGGCCTCTAAAAGCTGTGATTTTATTCGAAGCAGTGTAGAAAGTCTGCAAAAAATTCCAGCTATCTTGAAAAATTCCTTAGTATCCGAGGGAGATAATGTAACTATTCTCGATGAAATTGAGCAACCATCGATTCCAATACCCAAAATGCTGAAATTTTCAGCATCCAATATTTTTGGATAAAGGATAAATTTTTTCCAAAGAAAAAAAAAATTCGACTCCTCCCCGAATTGACATAAATGTTCCTTAAAAATTTTTGATTGGCGATTTTTTTGTCGGAAAAACAGTTCTGACACAAAATTATTATTGTCAATTGAAATATAATTGATTATTAATCAAAATAAAGAATTTTAACCTTTAAAATGCTCTGAATTTTAAAGGAGCCGATTATTTATAAGTAATAAAATCGTGAATAAGATTTGAAATTTGGTAAAAGATTTATCAAATGTCATAAATTTATACATTTTACATTTTATTTACGAAAACGTAAAAATTCTAGTCCTCTTGGACTTGATCGCAAAATGAATTGAGCATTTCTTCCTCTTCATCGAGCAATTGTTGCTTATCCGATAAAATTTCCGCGTAAATTTTTTCACCGTTCGTCACTTTGACTGGAGTCGGTGGTTTTGCGGGTTCTGAAGGTTCCGCCACGCGTGTCTCGAGGTCTATCGTCGGCGTTTGAATCTCTTCCACACGTGGCTGAGGTTGAGAATTCATTTTGAAGATCTCTCGCACTCTTTCGACACTCAAAGCCTCATCATTACCATTACTCTCGGCATCAAGTTCCATTTCGTCGTCATCCTGAGGATTTTCCAGCGCTGGAGCAACGGGAAGGAGCAGTGTGGGGCCTCGCGGGTGAATAAAAGTGTCTAATCGCGCCAGGAAACACCTCGCCTCGGTCACAACGTCCAAATCTGCGTCTTCGAGCGCAAAATTGCAGACAGCAACGCAGTATTGCGTCGGTGATGGCAGAAGGTCGTAGGAAAAGAACTGCAGGGCTTCAAGGACCTTTAGCAGTCCCAGGCGGCACTTGTGGTCCTTATAAATCACCGGAACATTGTCATCCACGCCGCGGTAGACAGCGAAAAGCAGAGGAACAATTCTTTGCTGCAGCTCAGAGTACAGTGACACTGTCAGCGGTCCTGCGACTGTCAAAATATTCTCCAGCGCGGCTGTGGCCACGCGAACTACCTCGACACTCACCTCCTTCGAATTTTCCACAGCAGGAGTGACCTCTCGACTCTTTCCACGACGCTTGAGCCTCTCCTTGGTCGGTTTAAGTCGCAAGAGTGTAAGCATTTCCCTTGCGGGGAAGATATCTTCGAAAATGTGCTGACAGACAGTGTCAGCAACGGATTCAACGTACGAAAGAGCGTGCAAACGCTTCATCCACGTCGTCAAACTTGAGTAAACTGCCGTCCGCACTTCCAACTCGGTTGGACCGCGCGTTCGCGTCCACTTGAGGGTCTGCGTGAAAAGCCGCAGGATTGTCGTGGCATTTGGCACCAAATCTGCCTCGAAGTTGTTGACCAGAGCGTCGAGAACTCGCAGCAGGTCCACATGCAGCTGCGGAATTATCGAGAGAAGCAGCTGCCGCTTGGAGAAATCTTCATTTGGTACATTTGCCGGCGTGGCCGCGAGCCCGCGGCACAAAAGTCGCAGAATGTCCGTTGGATTTGTGGAGTTTCGGTCACTACACCCGCCCAGGATTGTCGAGAGATAGGAACACAGGTTGGAGAAGCGTCTCCGCAGCTTCGCGTAGTACTCTGTCACGTCATCGTCGTGGATCTCCTTCAGTTCGAGGCGACTTTGACTGTCTATCGTCTCTAATTCGATTATATCTGCGAATAACTCGTCCATTATGGCGTGCAGGCTGTTGCAAAGCAGCAGTTGCTCGTAAATGTAGCTCGAGTACGTGGGTTTTGACGCTGGTGGTTTGAAAGAGCGTTCCACGGCCCGTGCGAGCAATGTGTAGCAGTTTGCACCGCCCTGGACGAGGTTTTTGCTCTCAGAGTCTAACGGCAGCAACACAACCGGCCGGATTGTCGCCTGAAATTGAAAATTAACTTAATATGAAAGGTTTTTTTAGTTCTTTGGGGATCTGTGGTGATTTGATGAGTCAGTGTACCTGCATTTTTTCTGCTGATTCCTTGTAATCATTAAGCAATCCAGATAGTAGGTAGAACATACCGTTATTTCTTTTACTGGGCTTGCAATTGGCGATTGTAGTCACCCACTGCTTCACATATTGCATGGAAATTTGCTTCTGAGCCTCTGGAACGTTTTTGCACATCTGCATCAGCTTGACCAAGACTCTGCATGCTAATGTGACCTTTGTAGGACTGTCTATGTTGTTTTTTAACACTTCTGTGGCCTTGGAGAGCCAAAGAAATGCGTACTCTGACAGGGTTTCTGTCGAACAGCGAGGCAGTGCCTCGAGGAGACTGCTCAGGCCCTCGAAACAGGTTGATGCGGCGTTCAGAAGACGGTTCACACTCCTTACTTTGTCGTTGTCCATTTTTTCTTACCTTGGTAATAATTTTTCTCAGATTGTTTATGAATAATAGAGGCTGTTTGAGTGCTCTGCACGTGTGAGAGTTGAGCACGTTCGCAGAGAAAAACACGCCTCCTAACCTCTCACTTACGACTGGCAAAAAAATCCCTTATTACAGTGGCAATGGATCGATTGGCACAGGACATTGCTGTAATTAATATGAGATGCTTGAAACTTGTTAATAATATTTTAATTGTTTGTTGTCAATAATTTTAGCAGTGATTTTACGCCACTGCGCACGGGATAAAGTAGAAAACAGTCGACGCGCGCGCGGGGGCGTAAATGAGGGTTGGTAAAGTAGAATGGCAGGCGTCCGTTATGTTTAAAATTTCAGTCAGCCATTACGATTCGTTTGTTGCAACACACACACACGGGAGGCCGGCGTCGTCAATTCGTGATGCATTTTTATTTGAGTGATTTCGGAGTGTATTTGACCGTGACTCGTTCGTATTTTAAGGACAATCGGGTTGCCTTGAGTATGAGAACGCGATTAGGCAATAGGATGTGTTATTATCGGCAGTTAGATGATAAAATGTGTGCATAGACGTTGGCCAATATTGGATGGCGATGGACCTTGGCTTTGGAGCTTGGAGACATCCATATTGGCAAGCTCCGCTGCTCATTCTCCAACAAAACGAGGTATCAAGCATATTTATCCCGGTTTCAAAGTGATTTCTCAGTCATCAGAGTGCGGACTGCCATAAAATATTACTGTGACAGGTGATAAGAGTGATTAAATTAATTAATTAATTAATTGTGGTGAATTTTTTCTTCGGTGGCGTTGGCGGGAAAAAAATTTGTCGTCCAACAAATGCAGGAAAATTGGGTGTTTCAAGAGCATTGGGTGGGTTTAGGCGGGAACCATCCTCATTTTGTGGCATAATAATAATTTTCAGCCAAGAAAAATTATAAATAATGCAATAAATAATTTTATGTAAAAATAGTTGGGGCATTCACCCCGCGCATTATTCGGCGGACTTCGGATAGAGTCGCGTCTGTTCGTTTGGAAAGCGCGGGAAAGCGCCTGGGGGAAATTCAGCGAAGGGGGAAGTCTAACTTTCTCTCTCAGTTTCTCTCTCCGCCGCGGAACCTGCACAAACTTGTCTACGCGTCCGACGCCATTTCAGTGTAGAATTGGACAAATTTGGACGCATTCGTCGGGGAAAATCGGTAGTTTGTCGTCTTAATTGAGTCAGGGAAGCTCGTAATTGCATTAAATGCATTAAATGACATGAAGTGAAGTGAGTAAAGTGCGCGCGTGCTGTGAAAATAGTGAAGGTCATCGTGTCATACAAAGACTGGCCATCTCTTGTTCTTTTTTTTTTTTTTTTTAGAAACAGGTTGATGCGGCGTTCAGAAGACGGTTCACACTCCTTACTTTGTCGTTGTCCATTTTTTCTTACCTTGGTAATAATTTTTCTCAGATTGTTTATGAATAATAGAGGCTGTTTGAGTGCTCTGCACGTGTGAGAGTTGAGCACGTTCGCAGAGAAAAACACGCCTCCTAACCTCTCACTTACGACTGGCAAAAAAATCCCTTATTACAGTGGCAATGGATCGATTGGCACAGGACATTGCTGTAATTAATATGAGATGCTTGAAACTTGTTAATAATATTTTAATTGTTTGTTGTCAATAATTTTAGCAGTGATTTTACGCCACTGCGCACGGGATAAAGTAGAAAACAGTCGACGCGCGCGCGGGGGCGTAAATGAGGGTTGGTAAAGTAGAATGGCAGGCGTCCGTTATGTTTAAAATTTCAGTCAGCCATTACGATTCGTTTGTTGCAACACACACACACGGGAGGCCGGCGTCGTCAATTCGTGATGCATTTTTATTTGAGTGATTTCGGAGTGTATTTGACCGTGACTCGTTCGTATTTTAAGGACAATCGGGTTGCCTTGAGTATGAGAACGCGATTAGGCAATAGGATGTGTTATTATCGGCAGTTAGATGATAAAATGTGTGCATAGACGTTGGCCAATATTGGATGGCGATGGACCTTGGCTTTGGAGCTTGGAGACATCCATATTGGCAAGCTCCGCTGCTCATTCTCCAACAAAACGAGGTATCAAGCATATTTATCCCGGTTTCAAAGTGATTTCTCAGTCATCAGAGTGCGGACTGCCATAAAATATTACTGTGACAGGTGATAAGAGTGATTAAATTAATTAATTAATTAATTGTGGTGAATTTTTTCTTCGGTGGCGTTGGCGGGAAAAAAATTTGTCGTCCAACAAATGCAGGAAAATTGGGTGTTTCAAGAGCATTGGGTGGGTTTAGGCGGGAACCATCCTCATTTTGTGGCATAATAATAATTTTCAGCCAAGAAAAATTATAAATAATGCAATAAATAATTTTATGTAAAAATAGTTGGGGCATTCACCCCGCGCATTATTCGGCGGACTTCGGATAGAGTCGCGTCTGTTCGTTTGGAAAGCGCGGGAAAGCGCCTGGGGGAAATTCAGCGAAGGGGGAAGTCTAACTTTCTCTCTCAGTTTCTCTCTCCGCCGCGGAACCTGCACAAACTTGTCTACGCGTCCGACGCCATTTCAGTGTAGAATTGGACAAATTTGGACGCATTCGTCGGGGAAAATCGGTAGTTTGTCGTCTTAATTGAGTCAGGGAAGCTCGTAATTGCATTAAATGCATTAAATGACATGAAGTGAAGTGAGTAAAGTGCGCGCGTGCTGTGAAAATAGTGAAGGTCATCGTGTCATACAAAGACTGGCCATCTCTTGTTCTTTTTTTTTTTTTTTTTCGTGCATCGAGTATTAGTCGCAGTAAATTGACGTTGTAACAATATGTGCAGACTAAAACCAGAGTGATAAGAGTGACGTGAGTGCAGTGAAATAAGTGACAATCCAGTGTATAAAGACTGAACGTATTTTTTGGCTCCGGCGTCGTCACCGCTTTGCTGATGGTCTGCTGCGTTCGAGCGAAGAGGCGTACCGGTGAGTCCGTATTTTCATTATTCCTACATCGTGATAACGTTCTGCCAAAATTTATCGCTCCATTCTCGGTATTGTCGAACGTTACGCTGCTCCTGTGATGCTCGGCCAATACTGAGAATGGTAGAATAATATTTTGTGAGCTTTATCGCGGTGTAGAGAGATGTGCAATGGCGAACGGCCCAATAAAATAATACCAATCATGGTTGAATAATTCGAAAAATTGGGCAGTGAGTGGTGTGTTATATTTTTTTAGCATTGTTCCCCTTTATTTCTAAAAAAAAAAATTATTTGATTTTCAAAAAATCATTTAATTAATACAAATTAAAGTATTTAGATTTATTTTGCTTTTGCAAAATAATTTTTTCTAGCTTGTGCTTGATATTTAACAGTAATTGAGCCCGCAGAAAATAATTTGGCTTCTCCTCAATTTCTCAAAATCACGCCAAAGCAATGTTTCGAGTAGTTTTTTGCGACGTAGAGGCAAAATGATATCAACGGAGAAAGCTCAATTATTTCTGCCTCTTACAACATAGCGTCAAACAAATTCCCCACATTTTTTGTAGGCTTTTCAGCGAGTAAGGTATTTCGTCAAACGGACAAATACTTTATTCTCAGTTTCACTCGATTCCTGGCGTGTGGAATCTTGGGAAATCTGCTGTGCGTCGTTGTCACCCCCTCGATCCGTTGGGGGATATAAGAATCGGTCGGGACTATAAAAATTAACTTTGAATTTTTTTCCTCTCGTTTCCGTCCTTGTAGGAAGTCGCGGTCGTGAAAATTTGCCTATAGTTTCTAGAGTCAGTATGTGTGGGAGTGCGATTTTTTTGTCCAGCGTTTCCGTCCACAGGTGGTCGCGGTCGCGTAGGTTTAAGTAGTTTCTAGAGTCATGTGTGCGTGTGTATTTACTCACTAGTGTCGCCATTGCATATCTTATTTTCTGTTATTTATTTTTTTCTACAATTATTGTTGACTGTCTTGCTGTTTCGGTCTCGATTTGTTGAGACCGTTCAGCCATATTTATTGAATTGTGTGCAATATTGATGGTGATATTGACGATTTGTGAATTTTAATCGTTACTCTGTCAGTGTAACGATTACATTTTCACGAATTTATATCATCATTCAATCCTCTTATAAACTGCTTAAACAAATTCTAAATCTAAAACTGACAAATTTACATAAATTACTACTAAAAAATCGAATCGCTGCTTGGATAATTTTGATTGACTGTTTTGACGGAGCGAATAGTCAATCGGTTTAACCATACAGTCTTTCCCTTTTTTTAAGTAATTTATACTTATCTTAAGAATTAATTTTTAAGAAAATATTTTGTGTATTTGATTGATTTTATAGGTTTAAATTTTGTAAGATGTTTGTAAAATGTTATTGTTTAATTTTATTAATAATGATATAGAAGTTATTGAATAGAGAATTGATAAAATATATGCTGCACTAATTCAGCTTTATGTTACAGCTCACTTTTAAGCTAGATTCATAATTTTTTCCAGGTATACATATAATATACACGCAATATTAATTGATTGATTTTATTTTTTCAATTTCAGAATGTCGTAGAGTTGTAGAATAATATATAAGTCTATTAATGCTTCTGCTTTTTGTTCACAGGTTTACTTTTAATTTTTTTAAATAATTTCTTTTGCCATAAATATTTGTGTTTTTTTTGCAGCAAATGAACAAGTACAATGATAAGTCTAGTAATCATTATGCTTTCTGTTCACAGAGACGGAGACTATACAAATAACAGTCGCTGCTGAATAATTTTTTTTTCACTGCAAATAAATGCCTGAATCCTCCTGTAAAGTTGTTTCATTAGCATGCGCGCGAATAGTTTTTAACAATTTACTGTAAGGGTATGCTTAAGTTAGTTTAATTTTTTATCTTAAAAATTACTACTTTTTAATTTTACACTCTGTTTGACGTTGCTCCAGAGTACGTTGTATTCACGGTTCGCGATAAATCGGTCAAAGTACAATTTTACTCTTGGTTTGCCGCAAATCGAGAGATAATCGTCGTCGGTAGTGAGTGATAGTGAATTTATAAGAAAGTTTTATTTATATGTACATATAAATCCCACTCCAACTAAAAAAATATCCTACCCCATCCCCTCCCTGATGGAAGATCCCGCCACCTTCACGTGGTTTCCATCGAGTAATTGCCTTTAATTCACAATTTCCGGGGTGATTATAAAGGGAATTAGCCAAGAGTGGGGATTCGCGGGTTTAATTAAATTGTACTATGAAAATAGTTACAATTTAATTAATTTAGTGCCGGAATCTGGACGTGGATATACATGTCAATCATGAATTAAATAATTTGAGTGCCACTGGCCTTTGATGTCTGTGTTGCCGGCGCTCGTCATCGTCACTTTTCATTTGTATCGTTCCGATTCCAGTTCTATTCCATTCACTAACACCATTGTTTGCCGTTTAAAAACTACATCGTGACTAATACAAGAAAAATATTTAAATGATTTTATCACACCCTCCCAAGTAAGTACACATTATTCTGATATAATTGATTAATTTTGTGATCAAATAATAATGTCCCTGCACTGTATCATCCACAGGAATGCATCAAACCACTTGAAATAAAAAAACCAGCGTTGAAAACTGGCGCAAAAATTACAATTCAAGACGATGGTGACTATGTGGAGCACACAGAGGTACAAATATATCAATATTTTCGTGTTGTATCCAACTAATAATTTTTTTTAGCAAGGTTCTCATAAACTGGAGAAGGTGGAGATCACTCTGGCCGATTGTTTGGCTTGTAGCGGGTGTATAACGTCGGCAGAAGGTGTTTTGGTGTCTCAACAGAGTCAAGAGGAGTTGTTGCGAGTATTTAATGAGAAAAAAGCCCTGGTCGCGGCAGGATCACCGTCGAAATTCATTGTTGTGAGCCTGTCGATCCAGCCAGTGCTGTCGATTGCTCAGCGCTACAGTTTGCACCCGGACGAGGCTGCCAAGAGGATTAGTGGCTACTTCCGAAGCCTCGGAGCTGACCTGGTGCTTGATATGACTGTTGCAGAGGACCTCGCGCTGCTGGAGAGGGCGAAAGAGTTTGTTTCGCGATTCTAGGCGTCGCAGACGCAAAAACAACTCCCGATGCTTGCATCCTCGTGTCCTGGATGGATTTGCTACGCCGAAAAAACACATGGAAATTTTATTCTACCCTACATTAGTGCTACAAAGTCGCCGCAGCCGATGATGGACCCGATGGTACAGTCGCAGGAATTCACTTACTGTCGACGGGAAATATTTATTACGTCCTGAAATTGTTTGTCGCTCCAGGAAAATAATTAAGAAACTCTTCGTCAATGTGATAGGTGAGTCTAGATAAAAAAAAAATGTGCTTATCTAATTCAAATCTTAAAAAAAAATTATGAACCGACAGTAAATCCGACAAGTTAATTTTTTCCACTCGCGAACCGTGTGTAAGGACTTTTTTGATCCCATGAAATATCATCACAATTTCGTTATTTGCCAACTATCATAAAAGGAAAATTTTTTTCAGAGATGATGTGTCTCAAAAAAATTTTTTATTTATTTATCGCGGAAACTTTGGAAAAAAAAGAAAAAAAAAATTAAACTACACTCGAAGTAATTTCGTAATAAAACCATCAGTTTATTCAAAATTAAAAATCACCATCAGATAGTGATGAAAAATTTACTGAATGATGATGGGCGCCGGTGTGTCCTTGGAAATTTTGATGTCAGAGGACGGCTGAAGAGGAATAATCTCCTCTTTCGGCTCGACGACATTGACGTTGTCGGGCAACGGCTTCTTGGGGCCAGTTTTGCCGTTGGGATCCCACGGCAACATAATTTTTACCTTAATGCCCAAGACTCCCTGTCGCAGGAGCACGTGGCGAGTTGCAGTGTCGACATAGTCGGCAGTAGGTTCTCCTGAGTGAATCATCAGGCCATCCACGAACTTCATGCTCTTTGCACGCTGTCCTCGGAGCTTTCCGCTCACCACAACCTCGCATCCCTTGGCTCCAGACTCCATGATGAAGCGGAGTACTCCGTAGCAAGCTCTGAAATGTTAATTGACACGTTAGTTGAGCTATTTTTGGCGATTTAGTCGGGGGAAAAATTACCTGCGGACAGCCAGACCTCCGATGAGCTTGTAACGTAGGGACTCAGCCTGGGCAATGGCACACAGACCCCTTGTGGCCACTTTCTCTGCGTACAACTCGACTTTCTGGTCCTTAAAGTTGAACCTCTTCTGGACGACCGAGGTCAGCTCGCGGATTCGGCGTCCTTTCTCGCCCAGGACGCTCTGGGTGTGTGTGGCCATGAGGATAATTTCAGTTTTGGTCGGTGTAACCCGAACTTCCACACCGGAATATCCATCCTCAGCAAGTTCTCGAGTGAGAAACTCATTTAATTCAGCCTTAAAGACTCCGTCACCGACAAACTGTCGAGAAAAAAAAAATTTATTGTCAGTATTTTAGAGGTTATGTTGGCTTGGAGCTCGCGAAAATTCACATACGCGATTAAATTAATGTAAACAATGAGGTTAAAACACTCGTAAGGATTTCGCAGGCACTTTGAGCTGATTTTTTAGGATTTAAAGTGGAGAAATTGAGGTAAATCGTGGGCTTTTTGAGTTTGATTGAATTAAATATCACATGGCTAGGGTGAATAACATGGCCGCACACAAGTCTCACTTTGTCACACGGCACGTGTCATTTATTTGTGGTATCGCAAGTGAATTAATTGTTTAGAAAATTTTTCGGAGATTTATGTTGATATTTATAATTGATTTGGGGATTTAGATGCGATTTTTAGACACAAACCTTGCGTTTTTTGGAGATCGACCGAACTGCCATGGTGGAATCCATATTGCAAAAGAGCAAGGGAGAGCGACTGAGGCCGCATCAAGGCAGGAAACTGACAGAATCATTAAGCAGCTGTATTTATATTTTTATATTGGTATAAATAGTATAAATGAGCTTTGGAGTTGCTTAAAAAATTTATGAAAACTATAAAAAAAATATTAGACATGAGTTATCGCTGATTGTTGACACGAAAAGAAATTTTTTTAGTTGTTTTTTGAATAGAATTTACGCGCGTAAAATTCAAATGATCCTTGGCAGCAAGAGGGATATTTTAGATTGTGTTTTTCTCATCAAAGTAATAAAATAAACAATATTTTTTATCAGATTTTAATCTCAATTAAACATGATTAAAAAAGGGTTACATTTTTTTAAACTAATTTAAATTGAAATTTTACGATTAATTCGTCTGAAAAAAAAAATGGAAAATATAACTAATTTTTGTAGGTTTATTAGTTTCGAAAAAAAAAAAAAATTGTTCCGGCTGATGTATTGATCGATTTATTTATTTATTTGTCGTTTTTCCGTCGGTAATGAACACAAAGTGTATTCGTCGTCATGTAGAGATCCTTTAAGTCTGATGAGAAATTTCGCTAATTCTGAGTCAATTCGCAAAAACACTGGTTCACAATATTCTAGTTGGCTAGGTAGGTTGTGATGCAAGTTAACTGCATATTTTACGGCCTCTTTCAGACGATCCAAATGATTTTTGCAGTAATGACTGTTAGCGGGAACTGAAAAATAAATCATTACAGTAAAAAATGATAGAATTCATTGAAAAAAAAAAAAAAAATGTTAATTCTACTTACAGGCCATTGAAGGCCAGTTTTTATAGATGTGCAGCAGGATGCCCTTGATATTCAGCGAAATTAATGCATCATACATGACTAAGTATTTTTGTCGCATTGTCCTGTACGTCGAGCAATTGAATTTATTTTTTAACTCGTCGTACTGCTGCCCAAGTTGAAACATTATCGTCTGATATTTTTTATTCAACTGGTTAATAATTTTGTTATTCATTTTAGATATTAAACTGTCGATTTCCGCATCATCCTCGTGCCAATTTTTGTCTTCAATTATCGATACGTCCAATTGACGCTTATTTCGCAATTGTTTTTTAAAATATACAAAATTATCTCGAAATATCTTTGAAACTACAAAATATAGACATTTTTCGCAAGAGATCTTTTTTGTAGAGAATTTTATCATTTACAAAAAAGGTTCTTATCGAAATTTATCTAACTCGTATCCTTGTCAAGATATCAGCAAGTAATAACATGCGGTATACAAATTTTCAATTATTTGAGGAGTTTTTTTTTTCACAAAACTATAATCGACACAATTTATTATTCAACTTTTAACTTTTTTTTTTTTAATTTGAAATGTTAGTAAGTTTTTGACCATTTTTAACTGTTTAGTTACAACCCCTTTGTGAAAGCAAATAAAAATTGGAGGAAGTTTATCAAGTTAGGAGCGAGTAAAAAATTATTATATTTGTAATTAATATATAAATATATATCTCGTGTGCAAAGCCAAAAGAGGCATATTGGAAAAAAATTTGATTTTTTCTTACTAAATAAATCAAAACAAAAATTTTTTTATTTCGTTAAAAGTCGAAAGTTTAAATGAATTATAATATAAATTTATTAAATAATATATTTACAAATTGAATGTAAAATTTCATTATTATAGTACTCAAAAGAAAAGCACTGAAGCAATATTTACCCCTTAATGACAGCAATAGGCCGTAGTTTAATACACTTTTTCGAAATTCCTGCAGCATGACAAGTGTCAACAACATCCGTGACGTTTTTATAAGACTCTGGAGCCTCCTCCATAACAAGTTTGGGCGATGCAACTCTTATTGAGATTCCCAGATCATGCAATTTATCAAGAACATCCTGATATCCGAGATTTCGTCGCGACTTGGCACGAGAGAGCGCTCGACCAGCGCCGTGGCACGTCGACCCAAAAGTCTCCTGCATGCCTTGCTCAGTGCCAGTCAGGACGTAGCTGCAGGTGCCCATAGTGCCGCCGATGAGCACAGGTTGGCCCGTGAGTTGGTAGTCGACTGGAATGAGCGGGTGGTGTGGTGGGAAAGCGCGTGTGGAGCCTTTTCTATGCACAAGTAGAGTCTTCGGTCGACCGTCGACAAGGTGCTCCTCCACCTTGGCAATATTGTGCGACACGTCGTAAATCACGTGCATGTCCAGGTCGTCGGGAGCTGCGCCAAATTGCTTGGCAAAGGCCTGGCGCGTGAGAAATGTCATGGAGCTGCGATTGACCCAGGCGAAATTGGCGGCCGCGGCCATGGATTTCAAGTAATCTTGGCCTTCCTGCGATCGGATGTGAGCACACGCGAGCTGGCGATCATTTACCTCAATGTTATCGCGCTTCATGGCTTTCTCCATGGCACCTAGAGCATCGGTGGCGACCTGGTGGCCAAATCCACGGCTGCCAGAGTGGATCATCACGCACACCTGACCCTTTTCTTCGATTCCCATCCGACAGGCCGCTGTTTTATCGTAGATTTCATCCACTACTTGGATTTCCGCGTAGTGATTGCCGGCACCAAGTGTTCCCAGTTGTGGCAGGCCGCGTTTTTTCGCTCGCATCGACACCTTGGAGGGATCGGCGTTGAGCATGCGACCGTACTCCTCGCAGTGCTCTTTATCTTCGGCCCAACTGTAGCCCTCGCGCAGCGACCAGTCCATTCCCATCTCCAGCGCCTCCTCGAGGTCCTGCGCCTTCATCGGGATGATGCCCTTTGAGCCCACGCCCACGGGGATGTGATCAAACATGCTCTGGGCTATCTGCTCCTTCACCGGCGCCACGTCGCGCTCGAACAAGTTCGTTCGCAGCAGACGCACACCGCAGTTTATGTCAAATCCCACTCCGCCCGGGGATACGATGGATTTTGGGTCGTCCATGTCGAATGCTGCCATATTTCCTATGGCAAATCCGTAGCCCGAGTGAACGTCTGGCAGTCCCACCGATCGCCCAACTATTCCTGGTAGTGCTGCGACGTTTGCGATCTGTTTTACGCCTGGCAAAAATCCTCCAGTCATTCCTGGACGACAGGCATTGCGCAGTTCGTCCAGCATCAACTTTTCTAGGGTTTTGTTGACGTAGAATATTCCCTCGACCTGAGGATAATTATTTTTTTCGTGCGTTAGAAGTATTGTAATATTGCGTAAGAATATTTTTACCGTCATGTTGGGCTGAAAGCCTTTTTTTATTCGCCAACTGTAATCGCTGATTTTTTCGAGGTATTTCAGCTCCTCGTCGTATTGACGCACAACCATTTTTTAAATAAATTTTCGTGTATTATTGTCACAAGTTTTTGACAGAAGGTTATGTTTATTTTTCACTGTCAGCCGGCTTATGCCAAAGTCTATTGATAGTTGGCAGCACAATTTTCCGGTTTTTGAACGCGCGAAAACTTTCAATGAGTTTAAAATCGTCGCGCAGGCTTGCATTTAATTGTAAAAATAGTGTTTTTCTGTAGTTTATATAGGTAGATAAACCTAGTCATGGTGACATTTTATTTTAAAAATATTTAATAAATTAATCTGACGTAGGAAATCGGTTTTCGCAGATTAGTGTTGGGGAAAATACTTTTGATGACAATTTTCTCACTTGATATATTGCTCGCTTCACTATGACCATTAGGTCAAACTTGTTGTTTTTAATCTTGTTTATCATTTTTTCTGCTTCAAAAGCCCAAAAAGATGTCAACTGTCTGGAAAAATCAAGCGATGCACAGTGTAGACTGACGACAATGACACCCTATCGTTTCATCGCTAATCATGACGATACAGAGATAAAATTTCAAGGTTATGTACACACAAAGTTTCAGAGATTTTAACGATTACATATCAATAATCAAATGAAATCGTCGTTTAATCTTGTAGGATGTCAGGCAAGAAAATTGTGGCTAATAGTTCGCCATGGAACTCGTCGGCCGAGCGCCAAAGTTATCAAACAGATGATTCATCAGTTGCCCCAGGTCCGACAGGCAATTTTAGACAACTGCAGGGTCAAGCAGTGCTTCCTAACAGATGATCTACGTCGTCGGTTAGATCAGTGGCAGGCTTCTATGACGGAAAATGAGGAAAAGTTGCTGACAACCGAGGGCGAGGACGAATTAATTGGTTTGGGAGAGCGCTTCCAGGCCAGATTTCCCTCGCTACTGCCAGAGGAATATTCTAACAACACCTATAAGGTTCTAAAACACTCAGTTCAGGGCCTAAAGTCGCTAAAAAATCGCAGAATAAAAAAAAAAAAAATTGATTTTTAGTTCAAAACGACGCCAACGCAGAGATCAAGAGAGAGTGCGAAATTTTTTTCTGTCGGTTTATTCGGAAAAAAACAGAGTAATCATGTGCATTTAATTGAAGTAACGAATTCTGATCCTGTTTTAAGGGTAAGATTATTTAAATTAATTAATTATTAATAGAAAAATCGATATTTAGTTCAGTAATTGGTGATTTTTATTGAAGAATATTTAATAATATCGATGGAATAATGTTATTACAGTTTTACAAAGGTTGTAAACGATGGCAAAAAGATGTAAATCACAATCCTGAAGCATATCGTGAAGTAGAACGATTTATAAACAGCTCAACAGTGCTTCAAATCCTCGAAAACTTGTCCAATCGCCTTGGACTAAACATAAATTACGGTTAGTCACTGGTAAATCCAGTAACATATCAAATTTTTTCGATGTAATTTGATTTTAGACACTGCAGAGATAATACGATTGACATGCAGCTATGAAACCGCCTGGAATCGTACCAAACGGTCTCCTTGGTGTGAACTTTTTTCGCCATTTGAGCTCGAGGTACTCGAGTACGCGCATGACCTCGAATATTACTGGATCGACGGCTACGGCTATCCATTAACGTATGAGCAGGCTTGCCCGAGTTTGCGAGACATGTTTGACGCCTTTCGGTACGCAAAATTGCTCGCGTTAAAGAGTGTAAATCATTTTAAATCCCACAAAATATTTCAGTGGCGAGAGTGGGACAAAAACCACGGCTTACTTCACGCACTCAGGGGCACTGCTGAAGGTTATGAGCCTTCTAGGCATCGCCAAGGACTCGCAGCCCCTGCTGCACTCGACTTTCGATATGTCACGAAATCGTAGGTGGAGAACGAGCCTGATTGACGCTCACGCGACGAATTTGGGCTTTGTACTGTTTGACTGTGGGGATGTAGGTCCGAGTATTCTCACAGTCCACCAAGAACGCGTTGTAAGCCTTCCCGGGTGCCCGGACAATTTGCCGTGCCCCCTAGAAATTATGCAAGCTCTGTATCCGGACCGGGATGACGAGTGTGCCTTTGTTGAAATGTGTTCGATGAAATAATTTTTTTTAGATATCCGTTTACGTACGGATAAAAATAAAATTTATCGGTTCTGTACATTTTAATTATTTATCAATGGCATTGGGCCATATTTGATGTGTAAATAGCTCGACTCGATAGAAAACTACACGGCAAGTGACGCACAGAGTCGAGTCATTTTTTTTTTTGACGAGCTGTAAAATAAATTTTTTATTAAATATAAAAACGAATGATTGTATAATAGGATTTTTTTTTTAATTTCTAGATTGTGTGGAGAAGAAGATTTTTTTATATATACGAAATGGCGTCGATTTTGTTGATTACAACACTTTGATAAATTCGGAATCTTTTAATTTATCACGTTTTGGTATTCCGGAACAGTGTTTCGATAAATGTGGGTTGTATGAAAGCGATTTTGATGCTTTAAGAAATTGGCAACCTGAAGATATTGATCTTGATTCTATTGTACAATCATATAAGCATGAAATATTTGAATTAGCTCGCAGATTTATATGGCGATTTCCATGGTTAATGACTTTTCCCGACCAACTTGACGATAAAATCAAGGTATTGAATCATGAATCATTTTTTATGATGACTAATATTTATCTAGAAGCTTCAACTAAAGTCTGCTGGGGTGGAACAGTATTTTTGACAGGAAAGGAAATTAATTTTATGAGTTAGAAAATTTTTTTTCTTATTAAAATTTATTATGAAATTAATTTTATGGGTTATTATTGTGATTTGATTTTTTTTTTAATTAAATATTTTACAGTTTCTCTACGAGGATGATGAACGATATGAGAAGAGTGCTGAGAAATTTGTTTCGACGATTTTTGAGCTATATTATTATATCCCCCCATCGCCGTCTGCTGAAGAAATTCTAGTACAAAAAGTGAGTGAAATTTTCCTTAAAAATCGTTAAAGATTAAGTTGAAATTATTTATTTATTTTTAATTAATATTTATTTAACTTCTTTAAGTTATTTTTTTTTTTAGTTTCATACTGTGTGTAAAAAACACGATTTTGACGTCAAACAGAATTTAACGAACGAGACAGTTATTCGTGAATTTGAGGAATCAATTTTCATGACAATTACAAAGGGATGGATAAATTATTTATTTGGAACCAGGTTGAGTTATGGTGAGAAAACAAAAAAATACTTAAATAAATACGTAAATATGATAATAAATTATTATTTACATTAATTCTAGAACAAATTTTAACCTTGAGAATGATGTGTGCTATTCAAACGTTAAAGGCGACGATTAATGTAACAAAAAACGCAGAATTTCCTGATAAAAAATTTTTTGTAACTGAATTGTGTCACGGACATTCTGAAACCTGGTATTTTCCAAAACCAGAAAAAACCGAGTTCGATTGGTGTCAGGTTTTTAAATCGAACGGTTTAAACGTTGTAGAATTTTTTGAAGATATGAAAGCATGGTATAAAGATGGATATGGACATGAAATAAATTCCGCACGGGCCTGTGTCGTCCTTAAAAATATGTTCAACATGCTTACCAAGTGAGTCATTCAAATATTTATCAATAAAATGGCCAGTAGAACGCCTAAACGTTCATATTGATTGTGGGAGAACTTTAAATTATTTGCCGGGTTAAAAATTTTTTTTTTTAATTTTTAAAAATTTTTCAGTGACAGCGTGGATCTTTGTGTTTTGGGCTACTTGAATGTTGCACCGGAAGCCATGTTTTCTGTTCTTACAGCGCTTGGAATTGGTTTCGAGGAAGAATTAAGAGCTGACACTTTTTCTCGATTGTTTGATCGCAACTGGCAACAGAGTAAAATTAATGGGTTACTCTCAAATTTGGCATTTATTCGGTATGATTGCGGAGGGCGTGCTAAATTTCCAGGTCCAGGAATTGTTACTATGCATCAAGAACGTATTGTGGATTTAAAGGGATGTCCGAAAAATGTACCATGCCCTGTGGAAACCTTTGAAAAATTATTTCCCGTCACGAGTGACAAGTGTAATTTTGATAAATTGTGCTCGGTGGATGATAATTATTACGATAATGAATACGCTGATGTAGATTGTGATGATAATGATGATAATTCCGCCGACGATATTTACTAGAAATTTTAGCGAATAAAAGACTAATTATTTGTCAAAACTAAATAAAAACAATAAATAATTCCCCAAAACTTGATATTTTTATGGATTATAAAATACAAAAGTCTTATGTTATTAGATCAGATTAAATGAGACGATAGTTGAGCGAAAAATCTGAGGAATTACGGTCTGAAATAATATTATACGTGTGATTAAATACAAAAAAATTAATTTAGACACTTAGAATAAAATTTCAATCATTAATAATTTTATCGTAAAGAAAAACGTAATTTAATATTAACGGCAAGAAGAGCGTGAGAGACGTTGAAATTAAATTTCGTTGTTTTCAATCGGCAGATTTAATAATTTTTTTTTTCTCAAAATCATAAAAATATTTCATGATCATAACATTAAATACAATAAAAACGCTAATTATTCGTTTGAAGGATAAAAAAACTTTTTTACCGAAATTTTCATCAATTCTTTATATTTTTTTCTTATATAATTAGTTTTTTTTTAATGTCAAATACTTGTGGATAAACATTTGAAAGTCTTTATTTTTAAGACATAATACCATTTTTAACATAATTTTAAATTTTTCTAGAATTTTCGAATTTATGGTGAGCATTTGTTAATGCCTGTATTGAAATTAAGGTAGTTATTTGTCAACTATTCCGTGACATTAGTTAGCTCATGTGATATTATATTTGTAAAACATAAATTGAGCCATATATAATATCATCAGTCCAAGAATTTTTAAATTATTCATTTCTTTATATAATAAAAGCGAGCCAGATGTTTTTTCTATACTGCGTATCAAATAGTCATTAACTTGTGTAGACATAAAATATTCTATTTCATAACGACCTTAAAATGCTTTTAGTTAAGGAAAAATACTATACGCGACACATGTACAAAAACATCATGAAATTTCTTCTACAAAAAATGTTTGTCTGACAAATACAAACATTTATTTCAATACAAATGGAAAATAATGTATGCAAATTAAAGCTTTAACGTACTAAAAAAGTACTTGATATAATTATGCATCAAAAATCTTTCTAAAATTCACGAAAAATCATGGGAAAAAATAAACAATCCGAAAGTTTTTCTTATTAAAAAAAAAGAGAAAAATTCGATTAAATAACTAATCAATTTTTTTCTTTGTCTTTATATATATTTATACGATATAACGCGGCTTGTCGACACGATAGCTACAATTCTTGACGGATCCTAATAAAACTCGGCATACTTATTCTATGGACCAATACCAAGGTTAAGTTCAAAGATGAGCCAAATCGGTACATTATAAGAACAAATAAAAATTTTTGAAAAATGAAAAAAAAAAAAACCGATTTTTGATGAAGATAACTTTTGAACGCGACAACTATGAATATTCGTTCAGTCCATCTGAAAGCTGATTAAATAAGGTTTAATTTCCATATTGATATGTTTTGCTAGTCTAAAATATATAATCATATCCACCTAATGATTCAACAAACTGTGTTTGCATAAGTTTTTCTGAAAAGAAATCTACCTCCATTTCAACTGCCGAATGGCAGTTTTTATCATTTTTGATAAACAGTCTTGCGTTTTCCCCTCCTTCTAAAAAGTAATATCAGATATCGAAAAAGTAGATGTTCCATTGTCGATGTCTTAGCACCATTTTTCATTGGCATAGTTTATCTTGAGCCTAAGAGTGGACAACCAAACATCAATTTCACAGAAGTATCTCGTCTCGGGACTTGACTAGATTGAAGCAGAGTGGATCCGAGAAGTTTTCACAGTATCACGATCAGTTTTTGACACGAAGGGACATCTGGATCTACGATGGCCACTTCGACGCTGTTTTTTGGCTTCTTAGTAGCCCTGGGGCTAAGTGAGACTCTCGGACGAATGTACAACGCGTCAAACTTCAATTTTGTGAATCACGTACGGGATTTCAGATTTTTGTTTGGAGAGTACACGCCATACAGCTTGGTCGCCAACTACAACGCCACGCCACCGCACTTTCCAGGTAGATAATGAGTTTTAATCAACTTTAAATGATCCAGAAATATTTATTTTTAACCCAGTTTATGTGGAGAATTTTTTTCCTGTCTCAAAGATGATTAGAAATGACTTTTATACATGGTAACTGTGAGTTTTGTTGGTTTTTTAGGCTGTGAGGCGAAGAAACTCTGGTTGTACGTTCGAAATGGCGTGGATTTAATCGAGAATGACGAGAAAAAAATTATTCAGGGCTTTCAGAAGCTTAATCGTCGCATCCGCCGCCAAATTGGGAAAAATAAAACTCACTTGACCCCGCGAGACCGGAAATTTCTGACGCATTGGCAACCTACAAGTATTAATTTTCAATTTCTCCGCAAGCTACAGCAAATGGAGATTAGAAAATTCACTAGGAGACTTCGTAGTCGTTTTTCACAGCTCTTTAACAACTTTGGAAACTTTGAAACACGACCTCAGGTACAGAGATATATAAAAAAAATAAAAACAATTTTTTTTAGAGATTATTTAACTTGAAAAAAATTTTTTTTTACATGAAAAAGTTCAATATCTACCATAAAGACCCGTTTTATGATGATAGTGCTTATGTTTTTTACTCGAGTTTCTTGAATCCTCCGAAAAACAACAGCTGCACAGTCACCATGACTGCTGACGAGCCCTTGACGGTAAGAAAAAGAATTCTGAAAAGCAAACACCTGAAAAAAAAAATTTTTTACAACGTTAAAAATTTTTATAGTTCAATAAACTGTGTCAGGGGTGGAGGGATAATGTTTTGAAAGATCCGAAGACAGTCGAAGAGGTCGAGAAGTTCAAAAAATCGATATTTACTCGCAGTGTCTTGGAGTGGGCCAGTCATCTCCTCGGATTCCGAGTTAACTACGGTGAGAAATTTAATTATTAATTTATTATATGTTGAAAAAATGGTTTTTCAAACATTTTTTTGGCTAGTGTAGTTTTTTTGGCTAGTGTAGTAGATCACGTCCTGTGAATAGCCTCAGGACTCCGTGGATATGTTTTTGAAACGAAAAAAAATTTTAAATGACCTAAATTTAATTTCTTTTTCATTTAAATAATAATTTCAATTTTTCAAATTTGATGATTTCTATAATAGAAGATTTTTAATTATGAAATTGCAGTTTTTTTTACATTCTAAACATGAAAATTTACAGGGGAAATGTCAGAAAATGTAAATATTATGTGATTTTTTTTAATTCGGATTTCGATTTCCGTTAAAATCAATTTTTTCCAGGGTTAAAAACTCTATCTTCGATGATAACACAATAAGAAAAAGTTGACTTTCAGATGAGATTCGACTGATAAAGCACCTGTGCGCAATTCAGACATTTACACCGGGTCTAAGAAGAAATAACCCAAGGAATCAACGCATGGAATTCGACTGGTGCTACCTCCTGCATAATAAGGACGGTCTGGAAGTTCTCAGTTACGCTTCAGACATGGAAGCCTACTACAAGTATGACGGTGGGAATGGCGCAGAAAATAATGCTCTGTCTTGCGTAGCATTAAAGGACATGTATCGCATGTTTACTGAGTAGGTAGATTCGTGAATCTGGCGTTTGAAACCCGATTTTTTCGTTTGATTTTTTTTCAGCTCTCGAACGGACCGGCCCAATGTTTTGGCTTATTTAGATGTAGAAGCCGACGCCATGTTCTCACTGTTGGGTCTGTTGGGCATCGCGGTGGACGATGATGAATTTACTGTTGAAAATTATATTCCGCTCAAGTGGAGAAAATGGAAACAGAGCGCTATCAATGGATTGCTGTCCAATCTTGCTTTTGTTTTGTACGACTGTCAAGACATGGGTCTTAGAGTTCTTACCATGCATCAGGAACGCTCTGTCACCTTGCCTGGATGTCCTGAAGGCGAATTATGCCCGTTGAAATATTTTGAAGATACTACGAATTTCAGGAATTTAAATGGCACCTGTGACTACGATGAACTTTGCAGTCATTTCTAATTGTCTTCTATATATTGATTATGTTAATCATTCGCAAGATTAATAATCATTTTTAACAGATGATTTTAGTTCAGAAAAAAATAATTTTTTATTTTCTTGAAATTTGATTCAATAATGGCCTTATAAAGTTAGTAATATCTCGAAATCTACAAGGTGGAAAAAATTCTCAATAGCTCTTTTTAAAGCTCTCAAAATCTTCTACAAAAAAGGTTTCATCATAATATCCTGGATTTTTATTCCTTCACATGATATTTCCAATTTTAAAACATTTTATTTTTCACTTTTTCAAGACTTGTCTTATTTGCAACCTTATAAAGTCGGTAATATTTCGGAAATTACGCGATAAAAAAAAATTTGTCAGGGACTCTTTTTAAAGATCTTGAAACCCTCTATAACAACAGTTTCAGTCAAAAATCCTGTATCTCTAATCCTTCCCAAGATATTTCGATAAATATGTTTGTGTGTAATGAAATAATTTTTTTGGTTAAAATATATCAATTTTCATCATTAAATGGTTCAAGAAAAATTGAGAGTTGATGAAAATGTTTTTAAAGTAAGTTAATACGCTTTAAGATACAACTAATTAAATTGTTATTTTTTGAAGCTACGAAATAGATAAGATAATCATAAAAATAAAGCATCTTCTAATCGAATTTTTTTTTAAGAATCTTTTTAAGAAGAAAAAAAAATTATTTGAGGAAAAAGATGATGGAAACTTTTGAGGTGAGGTATTGTCATTTGAGGAATGCTTCGATCATCTCTAGTGATGCGAAAACATCATGCCAGGATTCTCAGACACGTCAGAGGGGCCATCTGGGATTACGCGAAGCTACGGAAATAGCAGCCGGAAATGAAAGTCTGGTCTTTCAAGCAAAACAAGAGGTAAAAACAATGGAAAAAGCTGAACAACTGTTGATAAATAATAAAAGATAAGAAGAAAAAAATATATATGTTAAAAAGAAATATCACTTAAAAAAATTTATTTAGGTGAAAATCGATTTTCATAGGAGATTTTATTTAGTGCAGAAATATTTTTTTGTTACTCTTAAAATTTTTCGTTTATTATTTCAGACCATCATGCTATGCGGAAAGTTTACATCGCAACGAGCAATTCGCGGGATGCGGTGCATCGTGATCTCAGTTAAACGCCAACAGCCTGAGAATTTTCACGTTCATGATTTAAAATGGGCTAGTTTATCGAGCAAAGTGTCCAATAAATTTACGCCGTCTCCGCTGAATTCTGTGGACAGCTTTGACACCGGGATTAAGTGCACCATGTTGTTGTGCTAGAGTGAAGTAATGATGCCTATGTCTAGTGTCGCATCCTCGCGAGATCCATTGCAACCCTTTATCTTTACGGTACATTGCCTTTTGATAAAAATATAAATGTTTATATCATTAAAATTAAATTTTTTTCGGGATTCGTAGCATAATATTATGTAATATATATGTTTTATGATTAATTTTATTTTTCTGGGGAATTTTTATGTTGGGGGAAAAATCGATGTATCTTTAGCGATAAATTATTTTTTACTTTAATTATTGGAAAAAAGTTCTTAGGTTGATTTTTACAATATTTAAGTAAAGTTTTTTTTTTTTTTTTGAAAATTTCTAATCGAGTTCCCTTTGGAAATTTTGATATTTAGGTCATTTTTTTTGGGTTTTTGGTGATAATTCGATAATTAATTGAAAAAATGGAAAATGTTATAGAAATAAAATGATTCCGCATTAAATTAAAAAAAAAATCCCTACGAGTAGTCCGGTCAATATTCCTGACTGTGTAAAATATTATTAAAATGAAGAAATTTAGAATTCTTGGCAACGTTTTTCGCATTTCTATCTTTTTTTCACAAAAAAATCCAAATGCATGCCAGATAAAGTGGCCTGACCTAAATATATAGTCATGTTTATTCATATATTGACCTAAAATGATATAATATAATTTTTGTTATGAATTTTTAAGGGTAAAAAAAATTATTACTGCTTAAATAGTTATTTTTATCATGAAAAAAGTCCAAAGTGCGCAGTTGTTGAGGTAGTGAAGTGTGTATACGACAAAAATACATACCGGTGTAAATGGAACTTTATATGCTTGTATATCTGGTCGGCCATGTGAATCTCTCAGAATCATCGCATTATACGCGGATGTACGATCCGCCACTTCAATTGATTTTACTTCAAATCTCGTTTGCCACACCTCCTGCATCGATAGCCCATGATAATTGATTGCTCATGTGAATTATTACACCAGAGTTACTCGATTAACATCAACGGACTGATTGCACAATCATCAAACTCAAAATGTCGGGAAATAACCAAAAAATCATCACTGACACTTTTCAGAATTGAGATGAAAAATTTTTACAATCAATAACTTTTTTTCCGAATTAAATTTCCTGGTAACTATAGATATAAATCATAAAATTCATTTGATAAAATTTAACTGTCAACATAAAAAAAATATTTACAATTATGTAATGTCTTCAATTCTATCACTAACTTGAAGAGGTGAGAAATCGAAAATTTTTCTATTTTTCAAATATCCCTAAAAGGATCAAAGATAGCGAATTTTTGTAAAGGACCTTTTTTAAAGAAAATTTTAAGGGCTTTAAAAAAGGTCATTAAAAAAATTCCTGTAGCTACAGTCGTTCTCGAGATATTGACGATTATCTAATTTCAAAATATCTTGAAAACAATCTGAGATAGAGAATTTTTATTTTTAATTTTAATTTTTTTTTTTAGAGACTTTTCCGAACTTTAAAATGGATCAAAGAAAAATGTATTAGATGCAGAAGTTTGCGAGATATTTAAAAGAAACTACGACTGCTCGGTAACTAATTACCATTGTAAAACCCTGTAACCAACATTCAAATAGACTTCGAGCCATTTCAACTGAACATAATCTAAATGCACAATTTTCCAAGCTCATTTACATACATTGAAAATTGATATGCTCGCGTATAACATGCTTTCACGTTATATCCACGCTCCCTGAGAGCTTTCACGTGACGTTGAATTAATTGTAAAAATATTTCCACAGATTGTCATTGTGTAATCATTGATTGTTTAGTACATAATTGATTTACCTTTTCATCTCTAACTTAAATAATTCAATTTATACCGTTTTTTCCCCGCTTCTTTCTTCTATTTTTATCCCCCTCCGATATATACACATCATTTACATAACCGCAACAACAATATATATTGCGTGCCTGAAATCACGATGAATTTAATCAGTAAAACTTATTTTTAACTCTCATTACCATCAAACTTTACAAAATAAATTTTAACTTTATGAAATTTCAACTAAACTAACTTCATGAATTACAAAATCTACCAAATACTTTATTTTTCAATATTAATAATTATTTCAACTGTTGTTAAGAAAAAAAAAGGTCAATAAATTTTTTTTTAATTAGTTAAAATACCAGAAAAAAATTAAAAATATGAAAAATAATTTTTTCTCACCTTAAAATGTTTCGTTTTAATATTTTTATTGGCTTCTTTCAGGATGATCGACGGCGAACAGGACGTTATGTAGCCGGAGGCGTGATTCTCGCAGTTACGCTGTTGACTCTGCACCAAGTGTTACTTCGGGATGCTTCAACGATCGCCGGCATTTGTATCCCAATGATCATAATGACCAGTTATATCCTGTGGGTGCTGTATTCTGCCCGTCGTGACAGGCGAAAGGTCAGTGGATGTTGAATTTATATTGTTTGCACGTGAAAATCGATGTGTACACGCAGGGAAAATGGCGTATAAGTGAGTATAGAGGGTGCAAACAATGGGTTGCTGATTTGAAATTTAATTGTCTGCGGAAAATCAAGCGTTGTGTAATCAGTTGTCGTTTCAGAACAGGCGCGTCGCTTGGCTTCTGCCATGCAGCTGACGGAAGTCATAGCAGAAACGCCACCAACATCAAGGACCGTCAACACTCGAGAAGCAACAGTCGAGCAGGATGACGGGGTGATGACAACCGCGCTGGGACCACTTCTATGATAATGCTCATGGACTTGGTGACATTTTCGAATTGATTGTGGATTATGATCTCGTTTTGGAGATTAATCGTTATAACTGGTGGTGTTTGGAAATTTTATGGGATGGTTAAATAGTGAGAGAATTATGTGGATTGAATGATTTATTGGTGTAGGATATTTTAAGCAGTAGTTTTAGTCCGGATCTGGTGTAGGTAGAATGAAAATTTTCTATGTTAAGAAGGGTACGTATTTAAAACGTTAATATTTTTGTGGGAGTTTGTCTCACAGGATTTTTCAAGAGATCTTTTTTGAAGTTCTTGAAATTATCTTAAAAAAAGGTTTAAAACAAAAATTCTGTATCTCTGATATTTTTAGAGATATTTTACATATAAAAATATTCGATTTTTCGATTCCTCAAAAGTTCTGGTATTTGTGAAATTACATAATTAAAAATATCTCGAGAACTATGGTAGCTACAAAAATTTTTCAAAGGACATTTTTTAAAGTCTTTAAAATTCTCTATAAAAAATATTCTACAGAAAAATTCAGTATCTCTGATTTTTTTCGAGTTATTTTTTAGTTAAAAAAAAGTAACCCGTTTAACACCTCCATGGCAAACATAATCAATGTTTTCACATGGCAAATATAACGGAAAAGTAAGTAAATATTTTCTGTGCTAATACGCGAGTATGAGAGAACTTTTAATACAAAAAATTTGGGATAATATCTCGCATAAAAGTTTATTGCGAAGGAATACGAAAAGTTTTAAAACAGTGAACTGAGTTATCAGTCTCTTCTTCCTGATGTTATACTGTTGCGCAAGTCGAGTTTGACGTTGTGTTCATCGATAATCAGGTTGACCTGACGCACACACTGGACGAGCAACATCCCCAGTGAGTAACCGCTAGAAAATAAGCAACGTACATGGCATGTGGAAACAAGGTTACAGTAGTGAATGAAAGCCCCTATGTATATATACATATTATTCTGCAGATCTGCAAACTTTCTCTCTCAGGATTAATTTGAATATTCTCCAGTTTGATCATTCACATGCACAAAATTTATTTCACCGTTGAAACATCTATCAAGCAGTTTTAATCAGCATTAGCCTCGACGTTTTCTCCTGTGTGAAAATGAGTTTTAAAAAAAAGGTATGGAGCAGAAAAAACGATCTTCAGCTGGAAAAAGCATCTCTTTTCCATTGTAAATTCTAATAAGACCTGAATCCACTGGAGTTCCCATGAAAATTTAAATAAATTCAATACAATGTATTTCAATATTGAATATGGTAATAGACGTTGAATTAATGCCTGTGGTAATTTTAGAAATTGATTAATTTAAAAAAATGCATGATAAATCTTTGTAATTTTTAATTTTTTAATATATCTTTGGGACTATTGTGAATAATGGGATGATTCTAGTCTTATTTTGTGAGTATTTGCCTTTAAAAAGAATATCTATAATTTTTTTTGATATCTCTTCGTAGTTTTTGAGTTATTAAAAAAAATGACTTAAAATTAAACCTTTTTTTCAATATCATATTTTTTAGTCACGCTTTTTTTTTATAAATATCTTGAAAACTGTGAGGTTTTTGAAAAAATCTTCAGAGATCAATTTTGTAGCTAAGAAAACAAGCTATAAAAATGGTGGTATACAAAAATATCGTAACTTTTGTAGTTTTTGAGATATCTACGAAAAAAGATGACACTCGAAAATAAGATGTTTTGAAACCGCCAAATTTAGAGCTGCATTTATTTACAAATATCTCGGAAAGTATGAAGTTTATCAAAAAATTTATTATAACCATTTTTGTAGCCCATAAAATAAACGATAATAATGGTCTTATGATAAATAATTGTAGCTCGATTAGTTTTTAAGATATTTGAAAAATAAGAAAATTTTTAAGTTTTTATTTGAAAAATTCTTCAATTTTACGTGATAAATTTAATTAAATGAATGAATACAGTGGCTTAATAACGTATTTATTTTTTTTTAGTAACACTATCAGGGATTAATTTACTAGGTGTAATTTAGAAAGGCAGTGAAATCAGTGAATGAACCTCACTAAAATCGATATAAGAAGCTTTTTTTCATCGTTGAAGCTTGACGTTGGACATAATTCCAACTCACCGCCGTAAAGTTTAAAGTTCTTTTGCAGAGGCAACGGCGCAGGGAAAAAGAAGCCGTAAAGCAGAAGAAGAGGCAGGATACATATATCTATACACACTCAAGCAGCAGCTTATATTGATGCCATCAGAGAGAACGATGGAACGATTATCTTACTCGCCGACGAGTCCTGCGGCGCTTTCGTCTTCGTCTTCGTTTTTTTAGCTGTTTCTCTGGCCAAGAGGAATCACGATAAGCGTCGAGTAAGTAATAGTAGCTAGGTACACTGGCGTAAGATATCGCTGTAGAAAATCTCACAGCGCGTCTGTATTCGAATGATAATGTGTGTCATTTTTTTGTTTGTTTAAAAAAACGAGAAATTATGCAAGAAAAAAATAGATGAAAAAACAAACTTTACCGGCGATACAAGAGATTGACAATCCTTGAGAGTGTTCTGCCCAGGCTTTTCATCATCCATCCAACGCAGGCGGCCATTCCATGGCTTTGTGCGTCCTACTACGCATGAAAATACACCAAGAAATTTACTGCTGTCTCAAACACGTTGGAAACATCACGGGAATTAAGCCACCAAGGCTCAAAAGACAGCTCTGAAGTTTGTCGCGCTTATTGTGCTTTGTTTTACTAGACTTTTTTCTTTTTTTTTCGTTTTTTTTTTTCCTCTTCTTTTATATGTCTTTTATGGCTCGAAGGCCAATCTGCAACTAACACCTCTGCATTTTTACGTGGGCTATATTCTAGCCACGTATAGGGTCACTCGAGTTATATAAGATTAAGCACAAAATTCAATAGACATAAAAAATTTTTCGACGCTCTTTTTTCAGGTATTTTATTGGGTAATTTGCTTTGTTTTTTTTTTTTTATCAAGATTAGTTGAGAAATCGAGTTGAAAAAATTCAATTTTTTTCAAGTAAAAAATGGTGATTTTCAATTTTTTCGGGAATTGTATTTTTATGAAATATTAGTGAAGGAAGTTTTTTTTTTGAATATATCTCAGAAAGTATTGGAGATAGAAAAAATGTCCAATAGGCTTTTTTTGTAGAGGATTTTAATACCTAAAAAATGAGCTATCAATCATTGAGATATTTTTTATTGTCTCGAAGTTATGATTGAAAAAAAAAATTTTTTGTTTGAATATATATTTTTTTTTTAGTTACAGAAAAGATTCCGAGAAGAATTTTCAAAAACCCGGCAGTTTTCGAGGTACAACTGAATCGATTTTTATTTCTTGACGTTTTTTCATTGCTTAAAAAATTATTTCAGTTCAATTAACAGTTGTAAAAGTAGATGAAAAATGAAATTTCAGGTGTTTGGGACATTATCTGGGGGAAAAAGTGAGGGAAAATACGGTGATAAAGGAGACGAGAAGCTCGAGCATACGAATTGTATGTTTATCAATTAAATGTAGCATTTGCCGGGCGTAGTGGAAATATTCCGAGTTATTCCACAGTGGAATATTTTCAACAACAATTTTCCCAACTTGAGTCGTTAACGAATATAGCGTGTCATGTCGCAGTAGTGTATATAGGATATTTGAGTCGCAGCGTGAAGAAAGCTTTCGCGGTAGGAGATGGGCGATTTTTCTCGGGAAAAAAAAGCTTTCAGCGACGGAAACTCGGGAGATTTATGGACGCAAAAACGAGGCAAGAATAGAAAACCAATAATTTCGTATTTTATTGAATTTGACACGAGGAATAATTGTAGATAATTCAGTTGAACAAGAGATGCACGCACTTGCCGGTGTGCTACGAAATTACCTTGCACAATATATATACTCTATCTCATTTTCTCTTTGTATGTCAAATCCCATTTGCTCGGCAGCCTCTCGATGCCTGTCTGCCATACATATTCTCACTATTGGCAAACAAACAGGCAGCTGGACGAGTGCATTTCTCGTATATCCATTCTCGTTGATTGGTGTTGGTGAATTTCCTAGCCGAATATTTGCCAGGGGATATATCTCGACTATGTGTGACACGAGAAACTCCAATGTTCTCTGCAGAGTTCGGTCTTGTATAATATATGAGATTGAAACTTGGATTCCGTTGTTGTATCGTATTTCAATCTCTCGATGTTCTTGTGTTTGTTTAGCGGTACTTTAGACGGTAAAAATCGACTGAAAATGGCAATTTATTCAAGTTATCTCTCCTGGATGACCTTGCTCGATTAAAAAGATGTGCCCAGCGTGTTCTGCAGGTAAAAATACATCGAATCTCTCATTAGGTATATATTAATTTCTTCGTGTTTTCTTCCCCTGGATGACCTTGCCCGATTGAAAGGATGTGCCTAGCGTATTGAGAAGGTGAAAAGACATCGAATGGCGTATGAAAAACCAAAATCCATCAATATCTTCTCATTGAAAGACACGTGGAAAAGTCCAAATCCACCAATATATATATATATAAATACATACATGTATAAACTTTTTGACTGAATATATTTTCTGACTCAGTTTGACGAGCCAGAATGAGTCAGAAAATACCAAAATTTTCCAAAAGTCGCACCATGAGGGTGGCTGCAATAGTTAGATTTCTAAGAAATCTACTAAATACGAGAGAAAAAAGATTTTTAAAATATTAAGGCCTCAAAAAATTATTTTACAAACTTATTTTAATAATAGTAAAGGTTGTGAAATTAATTTCATCACGAAACTATGTGCATCTCGAGTGATGTCAAGCGTCAGTATCAGGGTTGCTACACACTCAACAAGCATCTGTTCCGACTCGGGACATCACCTGCGGTTACGAGTTTGCATCTACCCCCTCGCGGTTGTGTATTTCGGTACACCGACAGTCCTGCAATTCCGACTGGAACGCGGTTTCGTGCCTGATAGTTACGTCAAATGGCTCTTGCAAACCCTCGACTAATACCTATCGATACAAACTGTTGCTTCACGCGCTAAATATGCATACGATTCAACACCGACAAACAAAAATTATTTCAAGTGTTGGAAAATTATTAAATGCGATTTTCTACTTTGATTTATATGTAAGAATATTTCAATATAACATAACTGACTTCTTGAAATATCACTGATCTTTGAAAATTTTTATTTTTCGAAATATCTTAAAAACAAAGCCATATATGAAAAAATTTTATTCTACATTTTTCATATAAAATTTAATTTCTTATCATTTGACTCTCGTGATATTTTTCGCTATCTCATTTACTTACAGAGTTATCGATGAAAAACCGAAAAAAAATCACGGAAATGACTAGATCTCTAAGGGAGTATTCTATTGAAAAAAAATTTTTTTTTTCTGCACCAAATATTTCAAAAACAATTGTTAAACCGATTAAACTTTAAAGCACTACTTGTATCGATTTTTCGATGGATCAAATTAAATTTTTGAATGGGTTTAGATGCTGAAAACTAATGTAAATAAAAATATATTGAGATTTTTTGTCGTTTTTAGAGTGTGAATGGACCATTGATGGAGTAAACACGGCGATTCGAAGGTTAAAGGATTCAATAACGCTCGTGGAAGATAATTTCAGTAGTGTAATCAGCGTTGGAGTGGTCCGAAGGCTTGTAATCGAACTGCTTGGAGTGAATCGAGCGCTTGAAACTATACTCGCACACATTCAGTTGATTAATCACGATAATTCACCTCGGCAAGCAGCTTGACACGGAGTGGGCTAGACGATGCGCCAAATTGGATCGTGTTTGCACAACACCAAATCACCGATAAGCACACGTAAGACTACTAAATGGAGATAGTGTCATAAAAAATCTGCAGTTTCTCCCCAGTATCATCTCAAAAACAAGTCACGTATAACCAATAAACACTATTTTTAAATTACCAAAAATTAAAAATATCATTTTCTCAGACTTATCACTTTAATATCGATTAAAAAATAAATTTTAAATACAATTTTATAATTTTTTATCGATTGAGAAACTTGAAAAAAATTTTATTTTGTGTTTTAGATGGAAAAAAGTGTTTAAAAAGTAGTTTTAGGTGGATGCAGTGGACTAGTGGTATCGCGATGAAGTAAACTAACTTTTCCACGCAAGAATTTCATTAAAAATCGTTTTAAGGACGGGGATTATGAATGAATAAGAGAGCTGAGCGTGAAGAGCGAGGAGCAGTACCTCATTAGTTGCCTTCTCATCGCCTTTTTTCATCGCCACCCACACAATCTCTCGTTTCTGTCCTCAATGGCCCGAACTTTTGGGTTCAATGGGCACTTGAAAGACACCAGTAAGTATCTAAAAAACCCCGCATGACTCTAGGTGGAAGTCCACTCGAAAAAAAAATTTTTTCTTCCCATGAATTTCCATTTTCTTCAGGTTGGAGTCTGTCAACTCGAAATTTTTCATGATATCTCAGTGAGTATTGAAAATAACGATATAAATGTGAAATATTTAAATATAGAAAATTGAATTCCCTATAAAAAGTGTCGTATAAAGTTTTTTTTAATTCTGCTTAGTTTTTAAGATATTTAAAAAAATCAAAATTTTAAAAAATCTACAATATCTCGCTTTTTCAGGTGATAATTTTTTTTCTACCGTTTAGAAATTTTTTTTTTTCGTTTCAGAGTAGAGACAGTGATAGGATTATAGAGTCTGTCAACCGATCGACAAGTTTAGCATGCGACCTATCGTCAAGTTGAGCTTAAAGTCAAGTTTCCTCTCGCACAAGTCGCTGATAAAGCGATTAAAACTTTTTGAGGATTTCGTCGTGAGTGAACATTGTAGCGATCATCTTGAGCGTGTAGCTTAAAAGTGTCTCCGTCGAGTTAACATAAATTTTCGACTTTATTTTTAGACGCCGCAAAGTATTTAGAATAATCCCGTGGATTTTCATCACTGAAAATCTCCCTCTTTTTGTTCGCTGTTTTTCGCATTTATCCGCAGGCTTTTCTTCGCTCTTTATTAATTTTTTTTTGTTGCAGTCCCCGCACGCATCTGCATATATAGCCTTCGGCAATTCAAGCGTAGAGAGCGTCAGTTTTTCATTTAACCACTGAATTGGCGAGTTAACAAAGGAGCCAATTAATGCCGAAAACATTTCGCAAGCAAAGGTGCAGCTTGTAGGGAAATTTTGCTGTTAAATATATACTCCAGGCAATTTTTTTTATAATTTTATAAGGGTTTTCTGGGTGAATTTTATTTTTTTCCTCCGATGGTAAAAGGCAAACCAACGAAGATATTATACGAGCTTTCACCGAACGATTGTAAAATTCAGAAAACATTTTGCCATTAACGGAAAATTTTTTTTTTTTTTCTGTCAGAGAATTTTTTTCAGTCAAAGCTGTTTGTTTCTCCAACTAGAAAAAAAGTCTTTTGTTAACATTTTCCGATATTATTTCGGATATTTTCGATTTGAGAATATATAGTCTTTGTGAATGTATGATTTCCTCGGGAAAAGTTTATTTTTTAATTACAAATAACTTGAAAATCACAAATGATACGTCGATTTCACTCTGATTCTTTTTTATAGAACATTTTTAAAGCTTTAAAAAATTCTCTAAGCAAATTTTCGTAAATCCCACCATTGTCGAGATATTTGCGATAGTAAAAAAAAATGCCCGTTCTTTAATTTTTCCTCGGTGCTATAGAGAAAAAAATTTTTTTCAATCACGAATAACTCAAAAACCATAATAAAGCAATTTTGGATTTAACCTTTTTGATAGATAATTTTTTAATCTTTTAAAAAGGTCTTATATATAATTGCTGTAAGTATCATCATTCTCGAAATATTTTTGATAGTAAAAAATACGACGTTCCTTCGTTTTTTCCTCTGACTTTCGTGAAGTATTTTTTAAAATCTGATATAACTTGAAAACCAATTTAGGTATCGCAATTTTGTCTAGAATATTTATGGTAGGAAATTTTACGGGCTTTAAAAAATGTTCTTTGAGAAATTCTCGTAACTCTCGGCGTTTTCGAGATATCGTCGATTCAATGGTTGATAGCCGCGTCGCATTTGCGTTTACGCAGTTGTAAATGTCACTTTGATTAGTGCAAGGCCACTCCCTTCGATATCATCGATCATTATTTACCTCAAGGAAGAGTTATCGCCACGCCCCTGACATTCATCATCAAACTCTATATCAGAACTATCAATAACTGTCGTGTGCTGACTATTTTTCACGCCACTTCTAATCCCAGTTGTCTTGTTTATCCCTCCCCTTGAAAGTAAACTTTCAAGGCCCTGGCCAATCTTTAGGGATGCCTAAATTCAACCCCAGGTTAGTACACAGTCGTGTGTGGGTGAAATTGTTTCAATTGGCCCAGACGGAGAAGCATATATATATATTCATAACTCGCAGGCTTCCTTGGAGGATACCTGAGTAGTTTTAGCTTTATATATTCTTTGTTGAATTAACGAATATTTTACTCTACTGTTCCCCAAGGGCTAAGCAGCCAATTAATCTCAAGGACGTTATAAAAAACGGTCAATGCTCGTTTTTTTGCGCTTTATTTCTTGATGAATACCGGACGTTTGTCGAGAATTTTCATTAAATTTAAAACCTTAATTAAATTAATTAAAAACCTCTAGCCTGTATGAGCATAATTTTTTTATTTTCTCAAAGCTAGAAAGTAAAAAACAAAAAAATTCTACACATTAAATTGATTTAAAATTTCATGCATATTTATAACTTGATAAATAAACCATTTCTAAGAGTTCAAGTTGAATAGAATTTAAAAAAAGTTTACTGCATGCATTTTCTAATGTAAAATTGAATATAGTTGCATTTAATATTAAACTTATATTGAAAAAAGAATGTAAGGAAGTAAATATACAAATAATGCATTGTATATAATGGTGAATGATGTATAACACATGTGTGTCTGACATCTGTATACAATGCTAGGTGTATATATAGAGAATATCCTCTTTAGGATGGAATACTTGACGTTGAAATCCTTTTTCTTTCTATCTTCACATTCACTTGCCCAAAAGACTATTCGCTATATTTGCTGGGTGAATCGAATCATGACTGAGAAATGGCATAGAAAATGCCGGAAACCTGATTTACTAAAGTGCCGTTAAATATTTTTAAAAATTCATACACTTTTGTTAGTATGTAAATTTATTTATGAAAAATTTTGGTTTAAAACATTTCATTTTTTACATAAATTAAATTAACAATAGAAAATTTTCATCCATAAAATTTCATCATTTAAAATCTATAACAACTTTTAAAAGTTAAAAATTAATTTTTAGGTTGAAATAAAATTTCAAATCATAACATGTTCTAAGATTGTATATCACTTGCGTATCGGTTACAAACTCTCTGGAAAACTTTTAAATTTTAAATTTAACTCAAAAAATACTTTTCGATAAAAAAAAATTTTCCAACTTGATAAAAAACATTCGACAGTCAGTTCATCACCGACAGTTTAAATTGAATTTTGAAATGAAAAAGACTAATAATATAGCCACGATGCCTTTAAATTCAGATATTCTAATGACGTCAATTAAATTCCATTCCACCGCGAGCCAAATTTTCATATCACGAGCAAACTACATCTTACACTATCGAAACACGGGTAACATCGCCATCGAAAACTTTCGCGTATAATAATCCTTCCACTTTTGCATATTTTACCGCACTAAAACGCACACGAATGATAGCAACAAGCGCGAGTGAGATGGCGCTCGAGTCGTCGACGAGGAAAGAGAGGGTTAGAAATTTAGTTTGCGCTTGCGTCAGCCCATGGCACATCGAATACTACACCATATCCCGGCGCGACTGTAGGGGACCGGACAGAGCTGGCTCGTCTGCCTTTCCACACTTGCTCTCCTTCTTGCTGGCGTCCTTGCTGGCCAGCGTGCGGCTGACGTAAACACGGCTGTTTCCCTTTAAACGTGAAAAAACCCAGTGATTGCGCGTGAAAAAATTTTTTTTTTCTACAAAATCACAAAAATTTTGGTGAGTAATAAATGTCTGGACTGGAGACACGCAATTTTTAAACGATAAAAAAATTTCTTTAAGTTTACCTGTTGAAGACTGTCCCCGGGGGTTTTTCGGATTTTTTCTTCAGTCTTTCCTCGTGTGTTTGTGCGGTTTTATTAGTATTAATTAATTTTTTTTTTTAGTGGAACTGGACAGAGAGAAGTTTCAAACGAATTAAGTCTATTTATAATTGTCGGGTATTTGCAAAGTTTCATTGTGGGTATTAAAGTCATTTCTCTTGCTTTGTTCTCGCGGAATATTTCATGTCTTGGACATTGCTGTCTCTATTCATTCGCGGTTTTAGCCTCTCTTTGTGAGATTTGAAAGGAATAGGAGTGTTTGCCATCAGTCTGACTCAATTCTACAGGTTTTTTGTTATTTAATTAGTCATTTAACTAAGATGAAAATTAGTTTTTATGTTTTAATAGAGTTAATAGAGTAAATATACAGATCTTCGTGATATTATGAGGAAAATTGGTATTTTTTTAGTTTTCCTTCGAAAAAATAATCCTCGTTTTTTTTGTTATGTATGATATAGAAACTATAAATTTCAAGATAGAAAATATTTTATTATCTATATATATTTGAAAGAAAAAATTAATTTTTAAATTTTTGTGAAGAAATATATACATATATTTTAAAAAATAAAATTTAATATTGGATTAGTTGAAAAGTTAAAAAATATTTATCTTGAAGTTTTGCATTTATTTAAGCTTTTTTTCAATATTTTAAACCATCATTACTTTCAAACTGTAAATTTTAAAATTCTTAATTTTTCGTGTTTTTTAAAATTAATTTATACGAGAAAATAAATCATTGACAATTTTTTTTGCTTAAAAAATCAAGAAAAAAGTTAGTGTTCACGTCAAAACATTAAAAGTGAATTGTTTTTGTGATAAAAAAATTTTAAACCACATATTCATAGATAACAAAGTGGTCTACCTCATTTTCCGGGAATAACCAAGAACCCTGTGTCTTGTTATCGACAAATTCGTGACACACGCGAGGCTTTGTGTCTCTTGAGCATAAAAATTTACTAACAAAAGGTCCTCTGATATGATTATCCGAAAAAATTATTTATTCTCATTTTTTTTTAATTGATCCATTAAATTCTTCTCATATAGGTTGAAAAAGCGTTTCCCACACGTCTGAGAGGAAAATTATACGCCTCAAGGAAAGAAAAAAAAATCGGAAAGATGAATTGCACAGGGGAAAAGAACTGCTGGGTCGATGACAAAAACAGAAAAAGATGTGACTCGAGGGAAACTGTAGAAGAGAGACGAGATGTGTTGCCACGTAATCGACGACTGTCGTTATCACTGTATATATACCCTTTGGGATCATTTTCGAAGATTCATCGTGGTCTGAAAAGACTCTTCAGACTTGCGATCTCTCGTTTACGTGTAGCATGCCAATTTTTTTCCCACCCAACCGCGCCAGGTGGAAATTATCCTTTTTTATCGTGTCCACAAGTGTCTTATCACCGCGCTTAGACAATTACAAGGGGAATTTAGTCACGTATGGTTGGAAAAACACATGGCGATCGATAGAGCCACCAAAGATAAGATATGACACGTTGAAAGCTTTTCAACATTCCTGGTGGCTATTTTATTCTTTTAAGTTGGCGAAATATTTTTTTTTAGTTGAAATATTAAAAAAAAAAAAAAAAAAAAAAATATCTCAACAACTACAGGGGTTAAAAGATTTTACTAAAGGATCTTTTTTGTAGAGAATTTTATAACCTATAAAAAAGGTTCTATGCAAAATTCTTGTATCTACCCCCATTCTGGAAATATTTTCAAAAAAAAAAAGTCAAAAGCTTAAAAACTAAATTTTTCAAAACAAATAAAATTTTTTTTTTTTTTTGGATATATCTAAAAAACTATTGGAGTTGGGAGATTTTATGAAAGGAACTTTTTTATGGAAAATTTCAGTATCTATAAAAAAGATCCTATGCACAATCCCTGTATCCTTCTTCCTTCCCGAGATATATCTGATGGAAGAGAAAAAAATTCGTACTAGATCTAAGATAACACATTCTTAGATCCACAGCCTGAAAAAATTTTTCCAACATTTTTACTGATGTTACATATCCGTTGAGTGTCAGTAAAAATAATATCTGCTTTTTTCCCTCTTTGACAAACTTATTGTTACAACCACCCAACGATGTATATACCTTTTTTACCTTAAACTTTTTTTCCATGACGGCCCTGGGCGGCAGTAATGTCGCGGCGAATAATTAGGAAATAAGAGTGGAAATGGAAGTTTCCAGTGTAATCGAAAAAAGATCTCTGCAGCAGAAGCAACCCCGCAGTCATTATCTTTCTTCGTTATACGACTGAAAAGTGTTGGTATTTTTTTTTTTTTTCTTTCACTTCTGGTATTTATTATAGAGGGTGTGATTTACTCGGCGTTCTGCAAATTAGTAAAAGTACTTTTAATTATTGCGTGGGAGTTATTTATGTATGAGGAATTATTTTCAAGTGATTAATGGCAACAGGAAATTTTGTTTGAGCTGCTGCTGCTGCTGCTTCAGTAGAACGGCAAGACGTACGCTCAGACACCGATATCCGCCTTCCGTCGCGCGTTGACAACACAGCGCAAATTCACGTTCTCTTATCTGACTCGAGTGCTACGCATTTCCCGCAGTACTCCAGATAGAAAAAAATTCACCGAGCTTTTTCCTGAAATGAAAATAAAAAAATTTATTTCACTAGTGTTCACATCAATAAAACATGCCAAGAATTTTTGGCAATTTTTATTTTTATAGTTCTCGAAATTCTACACAAAAAAGGTTCTATCCTAAGAATCCTTTTTGAAATATTAACGATAGAAAAAGATTTTATTTTTTATTTTTTCGCACAGAATTTTCTTAACAAAATTTTTTTTTTTTTTGACAATATCTTTAAAACTCCTGGATAAATCAAAAATTTTCCAAGGACTCTTTTTAAAGGTCTTAATAACCTCTATAAAAAAGGTCTTATTCTAAAATCCTGTATTTTTAATCCTTTCTAACATATTTCGAATTTAAAAATCTTTAAATTTTCATTATCTCAAATCTCATCTATAAATTGAACATATTGTCGAATTAAAAATATTTTCCAAACAATCTAATATCTAACTTTATCTTTTTTTCAAGGATTTTAAACTTTTTCTAAAAATAATCCACAAGATATAAAAGTATTCTCTATAGGTTTTGTCATATTAAAATGTCATATAGAATAATTTAAATTTTTATCACAGCGTCAAATCCTTCATTTCTATTCCACCATTTCACTCTACGTCTATTTTATATTTTATGCTATAAATAACAAACTTGTCCACGCCCTGGATACGCGTAAATTTTTTTTTCCGCAAAAAAAAAATTATTTTTGCGATGCGCAGCAATAAGTCGTGGTCGTATTTATTTTCTTTTTTTCTTGAGAAATATAGCGGTTAGCCGGGTTAATCTTCTGTAGTACTCAAGGACTCTAATTAATGAGGTCAAAGTCATTGGGAGACAACTGGTCGTGGATTTTTGTCGTTATAAAGCGATAAAATGGCGCGGAAAGAAAATTTGACAGGATAGGAAGCCGGAATTGAGGATTAAAGTAGATCGAGGTCAGTGTTTCCGGTAGTATACGAATTCAGGACAATGCTGATAACCCAGGAGGCAGATTCGCGGCGACTTGGAGCCAAGCAACTTGGGTCATTGCTCCACTTAAGTTCATGTGAACGAACGAGTTGAGTAAACACGTTCGATCGATGCACGATATATCGTTTTTTTTATTGCCCTCAAGCCTTTTGCCAGAAGGACACATAAATTCTAAAGTATTCTGACTTATTGTCCAGCGAGTTATTGCTCTTTATCGCCCCCGCTGTGAGATATGCCTTTTTATGACGACAAGCACTGCTAAACGCGCTGCAAACCTCATTTCACAGCTGTATAAAATTTCCTTAGCTTCAACGCGTCAAATAAAACGAATTAAATGCCTATCATTTGGATTTTTATTTCTCTAGTTTTGTTGTGAGAATATGCAAATCTTCTTTATTTTTATCTCCTTTGTGTTTTTTTTTATAAGTCTTCACAAGCTGCAGTGTCTTAAATTTTTTTTAATTGCAGATATCTTAAGGAGGATTAGAGATACCGGATTTTGGGATAATGTTTTTTATAGAAGGTTTTAAAAGCTTTAAAAAGAGTCCTTAGCAGGTTTTCATTTCATCGCACAGTTTTTGAGATATTATGTTATAATTTTGAAAAGATTTCAAATTAATTTTTTTTTTTACTGTAAATATCTGGAGAATGATTAGAGATATATGATTGAAGGATAGAATCTTTTTTGTAGAGGCTTTCAAAAGCTTCGAAAAATGTTTTGATGAATTTTTCACTCTACAACTAATTCTGAATTTTTCCGATAATTATTCGTTTTCCATATCCCGTAATACCCTATTATAATTTCAAACAGTTGGATATTAATAACCACTAATAGTATATCAGTAATTCGATCGAATATTTATTTATTAAATACATAATCCTTATTTCCAGTATTTTACGCACTTCGTATACAAATTTATTTATTTATTTATTTTTATTCTACAATTAGAATACAATATTCCCTGGTGTATATATTCCTGTCAGAATATCCTCGGATTATCGCGAATATCATATAAAATTTTCGACCGAATTTTTCCGGGTAAAAATAAACGATTTAATCGACCCGGGGTGGTAAGAAATTTATGGGCACAAGAGAATGAGGCTTCGAAGACAAAATCATCCATATATAATAGTCAAACTAAACTATACACATTCTCCACTCTAGAATTTATGTACTACAAAAAAAAAAAAACTAATATAAAATTTCGAAAAAAATCTTTCTTGCTAAAAAAATTTTTTTTTTCCAGCCATAAATTTCTTATTCTTCATTTTTTGGACTTGAAAAAAATTGGTATGAAAAAATAACGGTTAAAAGTAATTAAAAAAAAATTATTCATGAAATTTCTGAAGGAAAAAAATATTTTTTTGGAAAAATAAAATTTTTTTTATGTTTTTAAGTGTTTTTTTTTTACTTAAAAAAAATAGATTCCACTTGAGATTTAGTATTTTGCGTTGAAAATTGAAGTTGAAGTGTCCCTACAGATGAGTGAGCCCACACCTGCGGTTTCCAAGCTCGTTTGCGATACAAGCACCAACTTTGCGCTTCGTCTAAATACTCAACAAGCTTGGCATGGTGTAGCAGATGGTACTTCAAGTTTATCATCTTGCCAAAGTACATGATAGAGTTATTCTACTACCGAAAACAGTAGGGGAAAACCGCGATGTTGATGAAAAAATCGGGGGAAAAAATGTAGTACCGAGAAAATATGGAAAAATTGGTTGGTTCAGTTGAAAATTGGGGATGACAGGTGTTTTGTGTATATATCTATATAGATCAAGTTAATTCCATTTTGTTGACTTAACCAGAGAGTACACGTGCACGCGAAACAACTAAATATGTTGACAGAAGCGAAAGAATGCTGCGAGGGGTGACGAAAAAAAAAGAAGAAAAATTCAATCTCCTGCGAACCATGTTATACAAGCACTTTCCCATTTCCCTCTCTGCGTTATTCCCACTCTGCCACAGCGCGCGAAATTGAAGGATTTAACGATGTGCTATCGTATGAAAACCCCTTTTACAGTCGCACTGAAAAGCAATGGCCAGGGTATGATATCGAGTGTCTTCTCCAGAGGCTTTACCTTAATAAAGTCTTGAGTTATACATGCAAAATTGGGTTTGAGGATTTTTTAATTATTCAAAAATTATTTTTAAACACACTTCGGATTTTATATAAACTTTTTACCGATAAATAAGTGGTAAAACAATTTTTTTTATCAGATTTTTGAAGGAAAAATCTCGAAGCTTAGCATATTTTTTCAGATTTTGTTGGATAACTCGGCAAATATAGACGATAATTGAATAAATTAATGACTAAAATTTAGAATACTAGCAGACGGACAAAAAATGCTTAAGAAAGTTTTTTGATAACTCGTGTTTTTTGCGAGTTATTGTGGATTTTTTGAATTTTTTGTTTTTTTTTTTTTTTTTAATATCTCGGAAAATATGCGAGATAAAAGAAAAGTGTATCAAGGGTTTTTTGTGAGGATTTTTGTCTTGTAAATTTTGGTTTTCGATTTATTTAATTATCTTGAATGCTTGCTGAATTATTGAATAAAAATTGAAAAAATTCAAGGGGTTACCACCTGAAAAAATTTTTTCTGTTTGTTGAATGTTTGAAAATTTGTCCTTGAGGCATATTTAAATATTTAAAAGCGGAAAATAAAGTTTTCCTCACTTTGTGAATTTTTTTTTTCGTACTGACCAATAAATAAATTGATTTTTTTTCTTCTTCTGTTTTTCCAATACGCATTCAGTTCACAAATTTCACTGTTTTGACATAAATTGATCTATTGTGTCACCTATTTATTTTTATTCATAGAAAAATAAAACAAGGTGGAAAAGCTTGGAAATAACACCCTCGGGAAATTTGGCAGGATATATAAAAATGCATGTATACGATTCATTGCATTTGACATATTTGAAATATGATTTTTATTTTATAAAAAAAAAATCACAACAAAAGCTACAAAATTTGTTAATTACTTCCAATTAAAAAAAAAAAAAACAAAAAACCTTTTCCGCCAATATCACTAATAAATATCTATTTCACTCCACTTAAAAAAATGCTGAAAAAAAATTCCCCAAAAGAACTGAGTGAAAAAAATTTTTTCCAATCGATCAAATGACGTTAAAATTTTTCAAAGGCCTGTCAAATATTCCGAATGACAAAGCAAATGAAACAATGTAAAAAAAAAAATCCGGAAACAAATTTTTCACTTGTTAAAACGCATAAATCATCCGTATAAAAGGAGGAAAAAAATGAGCATGAAAAAACACCCGCATAAAATAATAGACACGTGAGAATATCGATCAGGTGTGTAACAACCGGGTTGTTTACATTATTTTCACCATTGAGACGACGAGCACAATGAATTAGGTACCAGCATAAACGCGGGGTTTCAGGTCACTCCTGACAGCCAAATTCTAATTATAAATCATCACCTGTTGCCGAGAGAGTAAAAAATAAACTTATTTTACGCGAGCACGAAGAAAGAGGCATATTTTAACGACGCTGACAAGAATAAATGTGAAGTTTAACATGGTCAAGGGACTTGGCAATTGTCTAGGGTGCGACCTTTCACCCTGCGAAGCGAGGACGAGTGGGCAAACATGACTCGACAAGGGTCACAGGCAGTTTATCATGTTGCCGAATGCTAGAGATAATTTCGTTAAACCCCGTATGGTGTCGAGAGGCAGGAAAAAAAAGTCGAGACGATGATGGCTTGTGAGAAAAATAAAAAAATTCCTGATCGATCGCGTGTGTGTGTCGCATGAGCCCAAGCACGTGAGCGAGCACACGTCCAAGTTGCTCTTCAGTATTTTAATTCATTCCGCAATATTGAAATGAGGAACGAGCAATTAAATTGCAAATTTCACCTCCTAGTGCACGGCTGCTTATGACAGGTCTCATCTAAATACATATACTTCGAGGGTTGAAAAAAAATTTATTCGTCAAATTTTTGTTATTAAATTTTGCCTCGCTGATATTAGCCTAACTTAGCTCCAATTTAGCTTAGCCGATACTAATGTAGTTTACCTTTGCTTAGCCAAACATAAAATGGCTTAGTATAGTATAATTTTACTGAGCCGAGCTTAGTCTAGATTTTCTCTTGGACTTCTGGGGTGTTCCAACGGATATGAAACTGCTTTACTAGGTTAATTAAATGTCTAAAAATCATTATAAAACTAATCGACACTCTGTGGATTAGTTGCGGATATGCACAGAAAATTTTTTACAGTTTTCAAGATTTTCTCTTGAAGTCCTCGGGGCCGTTAGCCGAGCTTAGTCTCGTTTAAAACTTAGCTTAGTATAAACTAGTTTTTCCGCACTTGTATGATCCTAACCACTTAAATTTAGTCCAACTTACACAGCCTAATATGACTTAGCTTCGCTAAAACTAGCTTCATTTCCACGAATTTAGCTTACCCCCGTGTTATCTAGTTTATTCTATCCTTTATCCAGCTTAGCTTCATCATATTCAGCCTAGTTTAAGGCGATTACACTCTTATTATAGTTTTAGCTATATAATTTAGTTGATGGCTGAGTTTAATATGGAGATTTATTGTTAGATTAGCTGGATATATATTTGCCAGTATCTCAAGAAATTTTTATATTTAGATGGATACGCGCTTTTCTTACTATAGGAAAAACGTGGTCAATAAATGTGGGACTATAATAGGAAGGCGTATCTGAATCGAGTGTCTTCACCAGTATTTTCTCATTTGGCCCATGACTGTGGGTGATTTTTCACCAATTCCAATTCCACTTCTGGCTCCAGTCCCACACAACTAAATCCAACCCAATCTCCCCAATGACATGGGCATATCGCTGTGGAGCATGTGGGGGACAGGGCAGATTTGTTCGCTTTACAGTGAATATGACCATCACCCATATGCCATGCCATCGATGGCGCTAGTCACGAAAAGCTGAGCAACCTCTTGACCTACTCGCAATATATTTCCGCACTCCAAGCTGTCATTATACTTTTTTGTGCATCAAAAAATTTGCGCTCTTTGTACTGAGGTTTATAATCGTTAAATCCCCGGGATTTTTCATACAATTTTTCTATATTTAAAATATATATTTCCCACGTTGACATGAACATGTAAATAATAATTTAATAATATAAAAATTAAATATTAGTCTCTATGTGTATCATAACATTGATTGAACATCATAACAAAAAAGTCGAATAAATTGCTAGGATTATATTTCACCATAAAATGACAATTTATCGATAAAATCAGAATTAATTCAAACGTAATAAATGGTTTCAGAGGTATTATAACCATGGAACAATTTATTATATTTATTTCATCTCATATAAATTGATTAATGAATATTCTCTTTCCCAGTCGGAGGCTTAGAAAATTCTATAATTTAATTAATATCCAACTAATCCAACAGATTTTTTTTTTTTCACTATTATTTAAATAACTCGGTGAAAAAGCGAAAGAACAAAAAATATTATTCAAATTTTCGAGATATATTTTGAAAAATAAAAATCGACGATATTTTAAACACTGAGAGAGATACAAAAAAATGTTATTGGCATTTTTTGTAGGGAATTTTATCCCCAATCATTTGTCATGAATAAAATTTTTTGCTATCTTCATTATTTACCGAGTTATCGTGAAAAAACTTTTTTAAAAAATCACGAAAATGAAATTTATCGTATGGAAAAATTTTTTTCTTTATTTCAACAATAGTTTGGTTTATTGTTAACCCAAAACTCTTGATTGAACTAATAAATTAGAGTATTTGGAACATGTATCATTAAAAAAACGAAGATTTTGCCGTAATTGTGTGACTATAAATTATATCTATTACGTCGTTTAATTGCAGATCGGCAATCTGGAGCCACCGGGACGGATAATGAAAGGTCGACATCAATTTCGCAGGCGTTTCAGCCTCCAACCATCATCCTCACTAAAGGAAGGCCAGGAGGAAGGTCCAACGAAGAGTGTCAGGTTAAATTTTTCAATTTTCCAAGTGTCAGAGTTTCATCCAAAGTTCCTTTCATAACCGACTCTATATAATCCCGCGGTGGATCAGGCGTGTACGTGGTCAGGCCATTGATGTAGCCACGGATGCTGCAGAGTGTCTGTTCCAAGTGTACTTATTACTCGGCTGTCCTTGGCATAAGGGGTAGTGAACTCTTGCCTGGGATTATTGTGTGCCAGTGAAGGATAAGAAGAAGCCACGTGAAGAAACCTCTTTATAACCCTCTATCTTTTCATGCTGCTGTGGTTCTCTCAAAAGCGGGCTTAACCCTCGCGTAAATTAGATAACACCCTGGAATATTAAACTTCATCTGATGCTATAAATAGCCGTCGAAAAAACCTACAATATTTATTAAATAAACTCGCATATAAAATTGGATCCAATACTTTTGAGAGATCTTATAAAGAACTTTATGACGGTTAAAAGTTGAGAAAGAAATTTTTTTTTACATAACTACTTTGAAATTTCTACATGTAATTTCATTGTTAATACAATTTCCAAGTATTTTCTTGTATAATAATGTTGGAAACTCGAGTGGAGAGTGGAAAACATGGTAAGCGGCTTTTCTCGCACGTTGAATATAAAGGACGTGTAGGTTTAATTATACGAACACCCGGTGCGAGTAATGCCAATTCACTTGTTTCACGGAACTGTTAATTAATTAAAATCAGATTGAGCGAGGTCAATCGTCTTATCTCGTATTATACATTTCACTTTTATATCGCCTCACTAATCCCAAAATTACGTTTAACATTTTTTTTTTTTTTTTTCATTAATCTTACAATAACTCTGTAAATAGGTGAAATTTAAAAAAATATCAAAACATAGATAATTGAATTTTTTTGATAGTTTAACTCATTTTCGAGATATTTCAAAGTAAAGAATTTTTAAAAATCTGGAAAACAACTAAGGAAGATGAAAAAAAATTTATTAAACGATTTTTTCTAGGGAATTTCAAAACCAATTATTTATGTCACATGATATTTTTCGATATATCGCTTATTATTTTCGCGAAAGAACGAAAAAAAAAAAATTGAACATTAGTAAAAACATTGAAAGTATAATTTAATTGTTTTTCCGGTAGGAATGAACGGCTGGTAGAGTCAGAAACGGACGAGAAGACGGCAGAAGCCCCGGCGCGACACAAGATTGTTGTGATGGGTGCAGCAAAAGTGGGAAAATCAGCGATAATAAATCAGTTTCTGTACAACACATTTTCACCAAAGTATAAGCGCACTGTGGAAGAAATGCACCGCGGTGACTTCAATGTGTCTGGAATTCAGTTGACGTTGGACATACTAGACACGTCGGGTTCCTACGATTTTCCGGCCATGAGAGAGTTGTCTATCAGATCTGCGGACGCTTTTGTTCTCGTATACGACGTAAACGACGCCACCACCTTTGCTGAAGTCGAGACACTGAGATCGCAGATACTCGCAGTCAAAGGGGCCGTTCCAATAGTCGTTGTTGGTAACAAAGTTGATCTTGTGATGGAGAACGACGAGACGACAGGCTGCGATGGCGAGGTAACAACCCTTAAAAGCCCTTAAACATTTATTTTTAAAACTGCTTGGCTGGACTTATACTTGAAAAATAAAAAGCTTAGCATAGTCTGCTCCGACTTAGCTTAGCTTAGTTCAATTTAGCTACAAAGCTTGAAAAATGTTTAAAGGACGTTCGTCTGAAGGACGTTCCACACAATGTAGAACAGTTGTACCCGTATTTTTTTTTGCTGGACTAGTCTGTGTGAGATTAGTTGGGATTATTAGCTAAGGACACGGTATCAGTTCCAGGTCGATACAGAGCGAACGAGGGAACTTGTGGTGACCGAGTGGGAAAATGGATTCGTTGAGGTCTCTGCAAAAGACAATCTGAACATCACACAGGTCTTCAAAGAATTGCTGATCCAGGCAAAGGTTAAGTACAACTTGAGCCCGGCGTTGAGACGACGAAGGCGTCAATCATTGCCCCCACCGCAGCACAACTCACGCAGCAGCAGTGCTCACGTGCCCTCTCCACAGCAGCTGCAGCATCTGCAACAGATTCGCGAACGTTCGGGTGGCAAGAGGAACTCTTGTATTCTCTCGTAAAATTTTTTCCTATCCTACATCATGTTGCGAGCAAAAAAAGTAAAGAAATTCTTCTCATTTATTTGATTAAAAATTATACTGTATACAGGTGCGGAGCCCCAAATTTAATTATCAATTAATCTGTAATTTAATTATAAAATTAATCTGAGATAAGAGGATAAATTTGGGAACACTTTTCTCGTACGGATTGTCAATCAATATCTCAATTCTATCTCATGGTTGTTTCTTGAGTGTTTTTCAATGCAATTATCCGTCTATAATTATTCTAATATTGTATAAGAAACATGTCAATCATGGAAATCAAATTGATCACCCATAGACACGAGTGATTCTTGATTTCACAGACATATACCTATAGAATCAGTATAGTTAGTATTTAATATAAATTGTGAATCAAAAAAAAAAACATATTATATATAAATATAAAAAAATAAGAAGCTAGGAAATGAAGTTCCTACGCTCGTATGCCTTTAAACTTTCACTACGTATTATATATACTTATATCTTCTCTAAGTCATTTCAATTGTAAATTATGCGCTCAGTTGACTATACAGTATTATGAATAAACGACAGAATTACGTTTCTGTCAAACAATTCTACTAAAACACCCAGGGAATACTTCAAATCTGCCTCTACCACTAGTCACAGCGCATAATAAATTAATTATAACATCCAAAAAAATATTACCACAAATACATTACGCATATATTATTATTTAAAAAAAAAAGGGTAGACGCGCAGAGTCTACGAAAATTCACTGCCAAACCAAGCACAAAATGGCAGCTAGCTGAAGAGGGCGCAAGGGTCGGCAGAAAAACTTTTAGGTTATGTATTCCATGGGCTGAAAAACACAACAAACACGTGAGACATGAATCCCAAGGATAATTGCAGTAAATCTGCATAAAAAAACATAAAATACTAATTTAAATCGTGCTTACAGAACTCGTCAAAAATGAGTGGATTCGTGATGACGAAAGGAGCTCAGGGAAAATCGGGAGTAGCGGAGAATTTCGTGAGTTTAACATACACAGCACACAAGAAGAAGCAAAAGGACAAAGTTGAATCACCGCCAAGTGAAATAAAACCCTACAATCACCGTGAAGTAGATCCCAAAATCGAGCAGGAGAAATTGATGAAACGCACGCGATGGGAGGTGATGAAATTCGCGGCTGCAGGTTCGGAAAAGAAAACAAAATACAAGACCAAGGTAGCTCTAGCTATAGAACTGGGTGCTCGACCGCCAAGAAATCGTCGAATGAACTATAAAACCCTGAAACATAAAAGAAATAAGGAAAAATTGCGAGCTGCCACGGAAGATGATGATAATAAATTCAAAAAGAAGAAAAAGATAATGAAAAAAAAATAAATAAGTATGTCTTTTGAAAAGTTTTTAATTTATTTTTCTCTAGGCTGTAACGATAACACTCTCTACGTTTCTACTCTATATCTCAAATAGATATTATAATCTCGAATAATAACGTGTGTATTAAAATAACATTTATTGCATTAAGACTCCAGGGTTTAGCAAAAATTATCTTCCTCTTGAAAAAGTAAATGATAAAAATTCTCTTTTATATTATTTAAAATTTTTCTCTTCACTCTTTTAAATTGTCAAGTCATTGATAAAACGGGATAAAAATACAAAATAACCAGCTCAACTAATGCCACAGTGGAATGATTCGGCATTAGTATTATAGCTGAATATAATGAATTAGCATTGATTTGCCAACAGAGATTAATTTTTTAATCGTATGCTGTAGCAGTTGGCGCCACTTCCAGCAGCATTTGAAGGAAAACATTGACTCCTTCTGCAAAAAAAAAAAATAAATAATTTATTTCAGTCAATAAATCTCATTTTTACAAAAATTCCGGATTTTTCGTGGTTTTTTTTTTCGTTTTTCATCGATAATTCGTTAACTAAGCGCGATAATAAAGAATTCTGTAAGGATAAAATGATTCAAATTAAATTTTCTATAAAAAATGTAAAATACATTTTTTTGATATTTTCTCGCATTTTCGAGATATTTTGAAAAGTATAAATTTTCAAAATTCGGGTAATATTTTAAAAATTAAGAGAGATACAAAAAAAAATTGATTTACCGTTTTTTATAGAAAATTTAATGCTGAATCTCTTAGTTCCAATCATATTTTTCATTATCTCCTTTATTTATCGACTTATCGCCAGAAAAACGGGAAAAAAATTCTTTTACACAGTTCTACCGTTCTAGGAGGCATAAAAAACGGATTAATATTGAAAACTTACCCATAAATTTAGGAACGTATCCATACTTAACAAACGGGAGGTAGAACAACATGCCTGCGGCGATAAATCCTGCAGCATAGAGGTACTCTATCTGTGGCTTCTCAATGATTGGAGCAACGATCAGGTACGCGGAGATGCCCAGCACGAAAATTGGTATAACAAGTGGACATTTGTAGGGTCGAGGATGATTGGATCGAGTTTTGCGCATGACCAGCAGCGCTAGCATAGCTCCACCGTAAAATATCCAGGCGGTGAACGAGAAGAAGTCGATGAGCGAGTCAATGTTGCCGGAGAGGACCATCAAGGCTGCAAAACATCCAGTAGAAGCACGAAAAAAAATTATAGTCCAATTTTATTAAGGTTTACCTGCCACGAGTGAGTGGAAAATTAGTCCAGGAGCGGGTGTAAAACGCCGGACATGGACGTAGCTCAAGCAATCGAGCAGGTGGCCCTGTCTCGAGGCAGCAAAGCACAAGCGGCCAGCGGCAAAGAGAGTTCCATTTGCCGAGCCGAAAGTGCTGACAGCCACGGAAAATGGCATTAACCACGCCATAACTCCCAGAATCCGATTGCCAAACGTCTGGAATAATAAAAAAATTCATAAATAACTCGGAAAAAAAATTAGACAGACATATTTTTTTTGTTGTAATCAAAAAATTAATTAAAAATGTTTTAACAATGCGTTTTATGATGTTTCATGGGATAAAAAAAAAATTTTTTTTTCTTGTAAAATTTTTAAAGATACCCCTTACCAATTTCGCGGTTTTCATGATTTTTGCTGATAACTCGTAAACTAAGCGAGATAGCAAAAAAAGTTAATAGAGTTAAAAGATTCAAAATCCAATTCTCCATAAAAAATATTGAATAAACTTTTTCGATATTTTCATCTGTTTTCGAGATATTTTGAAAAATTCGGATTTTCGAAAATCGACAATATCTCAAAAACTATGGAATATACAAAAAATTTTACTCGACATTTTTTGTAGGTAATTTGAGTCCCAACAATTTAAGTTGAATAACATTTTTCAATATCTTTATTATTTACCGAGTTATCGACAAAAAACTAAAAAAAATCACCAAAATGACGAGATGTCCCTTTGAAAATTTTTCAAAAAAAAAAAAAAATTCTTTTTTCTCCATAAACCATCACAAAATGCATTATCAAAACTAATTAAACTCGGAACTTAAATTTTTTATCAATTTTCCAATAAACAATGCGAAGAAAAAACATTTAAGGATCAAAGATGTTGAATATCACTACTTACAACAGCTACTGCCTCACTTTCGATCATCTCCGTGGCGGACATTACTGCCAAATAAGAAAGATTAATGAGGGCATAACAGATTGTGACGAGGGGAATTCCAATCATGATAGACCTTGGTAAGTTTTTCGAGGGATCCTTAATCTCCTCAGTAACATAATTGAGATTATTCCAGCCATCGTAGGCCCACAGTCCAGTATAAAATGCAGTGGCAAGTCTGCCAATATTAACTGAGCTTCCGTCCATGGTAGTAAAAGGCGATCGCAAATACTGCGTGTTACCTTTACCGAGTGACCACATGCCACCAACAATGACAACGAGAATGGCAATGAGTTTGGCGGCTGTAAAGACATTCTGCACACCAGTGGCCAAATTTACGCTATAGCAATTGATCAGAAGAATAACCGTGATTGCCAGGAGACTGACGAGCTTGACAAGGTGTTCGGGTGGCTCGCAATCGGCGGCAAAGGCCTCCACAGCGTACTGAGCAAACGACAGACAGATAATGGCCATCTGCGAAGGCTTTAGCACGAGCGTGGAGACCCAGGAGAAGAGGTAGGCCGGTGGGGCGCCAAAGGCGTCCATAAAGTAGGCGTACTCGGCGCCGCTGCTGGTGTTCATGGTTCCAAGCTCGGCGTACGCCAGCGCGCCGCACAGTGACAGCACGCCGCAAGCAATCCACACGATAAAACTCATGCCAATGCTGCCGGTACGTACAAGCAGGCCCGAGGGCGACACGAAGATACCAGAGCCTATCATAGTGCCGACAATTAGAGCCACCCCACTGACGAGTCCCACCCGTCTCTTGAGGTGAACAGGGTCGTTCGCCTCTGGGTCCTTCCCCGCCATCCCGCACCTTCCACCGCTGTCATCAGTGCCATCAGCGGCCAGTCCCGCCTGCGGGCGCTGCCACCGGCTCTTGGCGTACGCCACATTGTCCTGGCAAGGCTCTGCTTCCTGTCCCACGCTCGCTGCAATCACAATTCTCAGTAAGCACCTGGCTATTTTCCATATTATTCACCATCGTCTCCGGCCAAATTATATTCAACCATCGCTTCTACCCGGCTATTTATACTAATAATACCGCCTGACCATCGATCAGGAAGCGCAACACTCGCCCATTTCCTTCTGACCTTGCACGCGTCAACTAGATATCGATCCTCGTGAAATGTGGCTGATTTTTTTAAATCCTATTGACGCGATATCCAAGTGTAGATTTAATTATATTAATCTTGTGGTGTAATCTGAGCGGATTTTATCAGCTATTTGTGTTGAGTAAATGCGCACAATAGCCGTGACATTGTGCTTTGTATGATGACGATGAGTTTCTCTGCCAAAATTCATGCACCCGAGGTGAATCTGAATTTTGAAAGCCGTCACGCGACAAGAAGCGTGAAGAATGTTCGTGTGCGCACATAATTTATAATCAATCAGTTATATTGTTACGTTCTTCGAAAAATTGCCAATCTTTTCTTACGTCAATTTAGTCTGTGGTTGTCTCTGGACAATTGGGATTAATTTTGTTCACGCAATTCACACACGAGCAAGACTACATAAATAAAACGACGTTCACGTGACAACACGAGCGCGCGAATTGACGACGACAGTTATTTTATTTATAGCCGTGAAAACACGAGAAATTATTAAAATTAGACGAGGCATATGATATTTTCAACGATGAAAACTCTAAATAAGACAATTTGTAACGTGTGACGCGTGATTTTTTTTTAGATATCAAAAGTGGTTGGAAAAAAATTTTTTTTAAGTGCGATTTCAGGTGTATGTTTATTTTGAGACTGTGTCGCAGCCTCGACGGATCAGAGAGACGGAAGAAGACAGTGAGGATTGCTGACGCAACGCGTGCTAAAAGCGCCAGGGCAATCACGAGTCTGCACCATTAAACAATTTCTATACATCATCGATTGTTGACTCGTTTAAAAAAAAAAAAAAAAGCTCTATAGCATTGGAAGAGTCTCACGGTCTTTCCGCGACAATCAATTGCCCTCAAGGTTCTCTAGGAAATAAATGTGACGTTTGAACAGCGCGGCTAGAATTTATTTACAATAGTAATTAAAAAATTAACCAGAGAGGAGTTATAAAAAATGATACCAATTGTCGTGCGGTAAACGGGACATTTAGGGCTGCACTTGAGCGGCTAAAAACAACCGGGAAATTGTTAACCACGTGCATATAAACAAGGTCACTTTTGGCTGCCATTGTCGAGAGTACGATGACGCCTACAATTAGAATTAATTGACCGCGAGGTTGATGTGAAATAGGCAGTCGAAATGCGTCTATTACAAGCAATTGAACGTGATTAAATGCGGCTGGAAATGATGAATTTGGCTAAGGAATGTTGAGCAACTGTTTTACCTCGCTTGAAGGGTGTGACATGCATGGCTCTAGGAAGGACCGATAAGAAGGGCGGATCGTGAAACCGCCTCTCATGACACCTTGCACTAGGGGTACAAGCGATTAGCTGTCCCTCGACGCTCTTGTCAATCGGGCGAAGCCGATGGATCTTCTTTGATCTCTCAAAAAAAAAATATACAAACGCGTTTGACCGACACTAATTCCGGAAAACTGAGGGTTTTTTGTTTTTTTCGATGCGCTTTGCGAGCGATGCACTCTTGGCAGACACTACCGGCAAACTGGGCGCGTTCTCGTATAGATTCTAGTGAATGAACAGCCGATCAACAGCAAACAGTTGTGGACTCGACGACGTCGTGCAGCCTTCTGGCTCGCACCGGGCGCGTCGCACGTTCAGCGTCGGCGCCAACATTTCGTTCGATATTGTCCTCTTCGGATGGACCCGCGCGCTCATCTGGCCGGCTTCGAGCTGTCAACATTTTCAATTGAATTAATTGGCAAATGGAAGATTAGTTAAATTTGTATTTATTGTAAATGCACCATAATTTTACGGCAGTTACATACCCTTTTACAGCAATAATATATACTTTTTATTTTTTTTCTTTACGGTAATATAAATTTATTTACTTCTTCCCTCTAGGCTCTAAATAACCGTAGACTCACACACGTGATACACTCGCTATAGATTTTGAAAAATACATATAAGAGTGGTTTTTTTTTTGTGTTTATCGACACTTTTTTGAGAATTCGCAGTAGAAAATAAGAAGGTTTATGTAACAATTTGACAGTAGATAACAATAGATTTACGCACACGAGAATAAAATTATTATTATGCTTGAGGAATGTTTTTTTTTATCTCGTATTTGATTTTTAGTTTGTAGTTTTTTTTTTTTATTTTTTTTTTTTTTTAGTGTGCTCGAATAAAGTAGCGGTAGATAATTGTAGCGAAGATGCCGAGGGCCACGGGAATCAGCCAGGATCCCCAACCACTGGAATTTCCAATCATCACATCACCACGCAGCAGCGACTATTTATAGATAGTATGGTTTAGCATTGTATTTATTAAGGAATTTGTCTGATTCAATTTTCTCTGTGTGATTTTAAGGAGGTACGTTGTGTAGCAGGTGTGGAAATAAAATTTTTTCTGATAGTTATAGTGAATTTTAAATTTAGACACGATTTCTTGGAAAGTTAGAGTTGAAATGACTCTCGGAAGGAATTGAAAGTAATTTAGAGTATTTAGAACATTCTCGGGAGCGTTTTAAAAATTTTTCATGGGGTTTTTTAGATTTTAATAAGACAAGAAAATGAAAAAAGAGACATCCGAATGTCTTTAGGTGTTTTTTTTTTCAGTGAAAAAATTTTTTTCCATCTCCTTTTACAATGTTTTACGTCCTCAAAGTCCGATTTTGCTCCCTCGTGGAAATGGTAAGGCATTGGGGTAAAAGTTAGTTGCATTAAATTAGAGAAATTAGTTGCAATCTATGAGTTTGTGTGAAATTTGTAGATGAATAAAATACCTGGAGCTGTCTGAATCACCATTTTCCCAGTCTTTATTTCTCTTATCTTCGGTTTTTGATGTGCGTTCCTCCTGTAAAATTTATTTTCACATTGTGACAATCGATTTTTCGGATTAATCTGAGTGATATAAACAACTTACCGGTTTAACTTCTCCTATTTTATAGGGTATCATCATCTGCCTGGCATCCGACGAGTGACCAACATCCTCAAAAGCCTCGGTCCCATCTTTGCCAGCTTGCTCGAGCAAGACTTCTTCGCCTCCGGGGTGCTACAATCAATAAAAAAATATTTACGACCAAATTGGCAAAAGTGCGTAGTATTTTTCTCTGCAAAAATTTGCAAATTAAATTGTTTTTTTTTTTTTTTTATCAACTTGTGGCAGCAAAAAAACTTTAAATTCACATGAACTTAAGTGACAATTGACTATTGAAATCTAGATTGTTCGTGAAAAATGCAATAATGAAAGAAAAATATTCCAAATTTTTTTAGAATGTACACGTCAATCGATTTATCAGCGACAATACATAACCTCATTCAGGAACTTTGCGACATCGTAAACACCATTATCAATAATAATCCATGGCGACTTGTTATCATTGTGATTCGCTATTTCCGCGAGACTGTAATATTTTATCTCAGTTGATGATGAAGCTTCTGTAGTTCCCATTTTTAGATTTTTTTCCACAACTTGTGTAGCCAAAAACACACCAGCCGAAAATTATGTCTATGTACAACACCGGAAAACCGGAAAAACCGTGTACAAAATGGTTGGCATTGGGAGCTGTGCTGAAATATGAGCACTTCCAGATCAAAATTGAACATCCAAATAAAAAAAAAAATAGTTCCATCTGTTTTAGCACGTCTAGAATCAAAATATAAACAAATTATAAGAAATATACATGAATTTCATGATATTCAAATCCAATATTCAATCAGAGTGTGGAAAGAGTGAAGTATTATTAAAATTTCGTCTGAAATGGCGATTAATTCCGTATTAACGCGGATTATTTTTCATTTATTTTTCATACAACAAGCAACCTGTTGGATAAATCCATTTACACTTGTTAAATGTTCGATTCAAGAGTGTTGCAACGATGAAAATATTCCCCAGCGGCTTGACGGTATGGATTTTATTTAATATCTCATTTTGCAGATTAAATTTAAGGTTATAATGCACTTTACGTATTGCAGACTTGGCACAGGCCTTGGATCAAAAGCTCTTCGGTCAACACATCGCAAAATCTGTCATAATAAATGCCCTGACAGCTCATATTCGTTCTACAGTTCCCTCCAAGCCCCTGGCGATGGCTTTTCACGGGCAGGGAGGCGTTGGAAAGACTTATGTAGCTAATATGATCATTGAGCACTTCTTCAAGGAGGCCAAATCCAGCAGATATTGCCATTCTTTTAACGGTCGAGCTGATTTTCCTCGGAAAGATGAAAAATCTATAAAAGAATATCAGGTTAAACATTTAAAACACGTTAATAAGGGTAAAAAACATAATTTTTCAATTTTTTTTTCTAAAAATCGAAAAAATTTTGTGATACAATTTTTATACATGCATATATACATAAACAAACTTTTAGGTAACTAAATTATCTTCAAAATGAGCTATTGAAAATTGCTGTAACCTGAATATTTCCGGAGATATCGAGTGGAGAGACGTTGCGTCTCTCCGCGCGATATCTCAGTAACTACTTGAGCTAGAACAACCCCAGGGTGCTCATTTTGTAGGAAATTTAATTACCTTTCGATATGATAATAAGCATTAATATCAAATTCCGCTTCCTTCAAGCGCTACAAGTGAAAAACGCTCGTCCTGAAACAAAATTTTTTCGACATATACATATTGAACCAACAAAAAATTGTTTTTTACCTTTTTAAATTGTTTAAATGTTGTAAAAATCTGTTCAAAAAACTTTTTAAGCCGTTGGATATTTATTTTATCCAAAAATGTCGGTAATACGACAGTTGAATAACGATTAATAATTTTTTTCTTCATTTAAACTAGGAATCTCTCAAGCAAACAATTGCGGAGAGTCTTTTGGAGTGTCCACAGTCAATGTTTGTGATTGACGACGTTGACATGATTGCTCCCAAGGTTTTGGATGTCCTTTTAACTTATATGGACTACGGATCAACGAATATTCAGTATAAGAATTCACGAATTCACCTGAAAACTAACAAGGCGATTTTTATTTTTATCGCCAACACTGGCAGCACAAATATCATGCGAATTCTGGCGGAACGTTTGGAAAAGGGCATTGCACGAGAGCAATTAACCATGTCGGACTTTGAAACGGGTGTAATTGAGGAAGTTCTCGTTGAGCCGGGTGGTTTTAAACAGAGCGAAATAATTGATCGTGAAGTAATTGATCATTTCATTCCCTTTTTGCCGCTCGAGGCTGAACATGTGAGACAATGTGTGCTGGAAGTTTTCAATCAAGTTGGCCGAGTTCCGCGCGAGGATGCTATTGAGAGCGCTTCATCGCACGTGACTTATCTCGAGAAGCCTTACGATCGATTTATCAAGGGTGGCTGCAGGAGAATTGAAGCCAAAGTCAAGGAATTAGTGTTTAAACGTGGTACTAGTCAAAATACCGATGATCCACGTATAGAACTTTAAATAGAACTTTAAATAAAACTTTCCAACTACATTTATTTGTTTATTTTTTCAAGGGTATAATAATATGTTAACATAAAAAAATGTACAAATAAATATGTTTATAAACTTTTTATTAATTATTAACAAGTACAAAATTTTTTTTCTATTTGCTACGAATTTTCATTAAATCCCGTTCAGTGGATTATGATTAAATTAGTTTATTGGTCTCCACGATGGCAGGGGTTGATGGATAACTGCAGTAAATTTAATAAAAACATACTATTTGTGCACTTTTTAAAATTTGACATAAGACTTGTAGACTTGTGTCAATGGTTTTAATTATTAATTGATAAAAATATTTCAAGTGTGGACATTAATAGACAGAAAGCAGTCTTCAGGAACATCTCTTAATACACAAGATCCACTACATTAATTACTATCGTAGTTAATTGTTAAGACTTTTTTAAATAGGTGAAATTGGAAATAAGTAAAAAAAAACTATTATTTTACTAATTTAGCCAAATTTCCTTTCAGCAAGCGTCCTGATCGACAAATTATAGACTGTTAAAAAAATGTAACAATATAGTCAAATACCAGATTCATCCATGTTCAGTATTGTTGAAAAATGCTTTAACAATATGCCAGCATGGATGATTTTATACAGAGAAATTTATGGTAAGTTAAACAACAACAAACAAAAAATTAAAATTAAATATATGTTACTAAAATTTGTTTGTGCCATACGTGGGACTATACGTCGTTAATTTTTTGCGGGTTTATTATTTTGCTAATTTTTTTTAATTGCTAGTTTAGTTAGTTACATTGGTATTAAAAGTTACGTGTATTAGATCGCGCAAAAATTTGCTAGTTATGCTCAGATTGAATTGCGAGAAAATTTGCTATTTGTGCGGAGAATTCTTTTACGTTACATTGAGGTATTTCGTGGCAAACAATAGCGAGAAATATATTGTGTATAGTTTGCCCTCCGACAGGCTTCGACCTCGATGTAAGGTGACTGCATAAGTCGGATTAGTTGGATATCTTGATAATGATGATTATCGCGTGTAAATAATGAATAAGTTTACGGTCGAATAAGCGGTATTAAATCGCGGGGTCGTTATTATGTGAGTTGCAGTACCTCCAAAGGAACCTCCAAAGGAAGAACGAAAATTCGGACATCCTGTTCAATCTCAAAGGCTCAGGATCCTTCAAATCGTCCGTCAACACTGCTTGCTCCTGAATTGTTGAAGAAGTTTATTTTTAATCTATCAATTTATTATCGAAAAGGTATTAAATTTACTCACCTAACTGAGCAGAGGTAAATTCTGTGGTGATTTAGCTGTCACCCCGACTGCCACGTATAGCGTGACTCATCAATACGTGGCTAATGATCGGCCAATCGCTGACATGAACAGAGTGGATCACCAGGCGCACTTGACTCTCTTCCTCGGCTCAACCGTCCATGCCCATCTCCAGGTCCTCCTCGAGGTCTGCGCCTTAATTGGGATGATTTTTTTCAGGTCTACGTCCACGGAAATGTGGTTAAACGTGCTCTGGACAATCTGCTGCGTCACCAGTGCCACGTCGCGCTCGAAAATGTTCGCCCACAGCAGATGCACGGCGCAATTCATGGAAAATCTCACTCCACCCAGGGAAACCATGGATTTCGAGTCATCATTTTATCACCTTGAAAAAATAAAATCCACGTTAGAATGACCTAGATTCAGCAGCACGCCTGGATGACCCACATATTGATTTTATGTTGCATTACTCGCGTTAATTCAAGACCATGATTTATACCTGGATGAAGGAGACCGATGTTCGGGAAATTCCACCGCGATTAGGACCTCGTACAACACCATCTTCTGCTGGGAGCGAGCCCTGAGCTCCACGTCAGGGCGTGTCGGCTGTTCCTCGTGCTCGGCGACTTCAGTTAGGCCTCCTGCATTCTGCTCAATAATGTCGTCGACACTCAATTCAATTTTTCCAATCATCTTCATTTGTTGCAGCACTGGATTCTCAATAAACAGCAGGCAAATAAGCGTTGGAACAATGTCCATCAAGCAGAGATTGAACAAACGGTCCGATCATCATCGGGCAGTCACACGAAAATGGCAGCTGTGACTACAATTACTTTTTGACACACGTCCACCCACCGACCCAAAGACCACCCACGATGCCACGACATTGATCGATGTCGATGATGAATTGACAAAAGCGGAAAAACGTCAGCCGTCACCCCCGCATGTGTGTTGTGACGTGTGTTGATGTGGCGGCCGCGCATCAGCTGATCAACAGTCAGTAACATACCAACAGTAAAGTTGCTAAATTTTTCGATAAAAACTGTTAGTGTTGACCGCTAGCCAGCGCGGTAGTCGCCTTTCCCAACTCTTATATATTGTACATGTACGTTTCGTGACAGCACGACACCCAACGTACGTCTTGCAGAAATATCCAGTGTGTGTGATTCTCGAAAATTCTAGATACAACGATCTCAAGTGCGTATTGAAAGTCCTAATCACGTTACAACGAGCAAAATAAATTCTTCCTATCATTCCTTAATACTACAAACACACCAGCGTGCAGATTAATCTAAATTATTTCTAAAAAAACTTCATATATTGTGAAATCTAAAATGTCGCTGTTCGGATCATTGATGGGAATGGGTGAGATTGAAGACGACCCAATTTTCGGGTAAGTTCACGAACATTTAACGATTTTTCCTCCATTATTTTAGCGAAAAAATTTCGAGTATAAGGCCAGTACTTGACAAGAGTATCAAAAACTATTATTAATTCATCCTTCAAAATGATGCGATGCTTATAGACACATTGTATAGGCAATCAGATTGAAAATAGTCCCTTGGCACTGTCATACATTCATTTATTTCGTTATTCAACTGTTAATTTAATTAATATGTTAGTTGGAGATTTTTTTTTTGTTGATATTTTGGTTAATTGTGAAAATCCTCTGATAAATTTTTTGTTTTTACTAATTATTCAGGTCTCACATGCAATCTATGCAGCACATGAGCAGCATGATGAATCCCTTTTTCGGCAATCCCTTTGGCATGATGGCTCCAGCACTCATGGGCCCAGATCCTCATCGTCGCGGTGGAAATCGTCGCAGTAATCAAATGATGCCATTTGGCTTCCCACCGATGCCAGGCTTCAGCAACATGTTTGCCAATTTCGTAAGTGCTTAAAGCAGCGTGGGAATTTGTAGGAAAAAATAAAATCTCCATTTCCATTTGCAGGAGGACATGGCAAACGGTGGAAACTGTCACGGCATGACATCCACATCCATCATGACTTTCACAAATGGCCCGGATGGTCGGCCACAGGTCTACCAAGCGTCAAAATCCACTCGCGCTGTTCCTGGAGGCGTCAAGGAGACCAAAGAGTCGGTTTATGACTCTCGCAGTGGCTTAAAAAAAATGGCTATTGGCCACCACATCGGCGAGAAAGCTCACATTATTGAAAAGAAGAAGGATTTGAATAATGGCGATGAAGAGGAACATCAGGAATTTATCAATCTAGAGGATGGTATGAATTGATATTTCTTTTTTCTAGAAATGTTAAGAAAAATCGTTCACTTTTATCGCTTTCTAACAGACGAGGCAGAGTCATTCAATCAGGAGTGGGAATCGCGTGTTCGGAGTCACGGTGGTCGTACAGCTGCCGCGAGAAATGCCGTAGAGTACGATTCACACCGTTACAGAAGACAGGCTGAGCCGAAACGTTTGGCTATCACCGACGGTACCGCCAGGTTTGTGAAAAAAATTCGAAATCGCTTATTCAAGTCAGATCGAGGCAGTAAATAATCTTTAAAAATGACAAATGCATCCAACGACTCTCGTATTATACAAAGAATTAAAGATCTGCATGATTATATTATTTCTTTTCGTGTTAAATTTTAAATTTAGAAGAAAAATTGTGATAATTTTTGTCACTAAACAAAATCTACTTAATTTTTGATCTATTAGTGAAGTTTTTCTGTCGTATTTTTTCTCTAGCAATCGTAGGAAGTACTCAAGATCAAGCAGAAATAAGTAAGGAAACTCGGAGAGAAAAATATCCAACTTGAACTTGAACTTGTGCTCTCTCTTGCTCGCGTTTTGTACAATTATTTCCAATAAAGTTTCAATGAGTCTCAAGGCTGCTTAGCTTTGTTTTTTCCTTTCTCAGAGTAGATTTTCGTTTTGTATTTTTTATATGTTATTTTACTATGGCTATGATTTATATTTATTTTACATTATTTTTCTTTGGCTGGGATGCTTAGTAGTCGACAGGGTAATCGGTCAAAGAATACATCGAGGCGAAGTGCAAGACAACCCACTGTAAATAATAACGAACGATCGAGGTAAGAACACACACACACAAAAAAAAACTTATTTTTAAAGCTACATGGTGGTTTAAAACATCAAAATAAATTTTCCTCGATGATTTTAGTGTTTTTAGCGGGTTTTTCATTTTTCTCATCATCGAGGTGTGTTTTAAACAGTAGAAAAAAAATTTTATTTAGCGGATAAATAGTGGAATTATTTGGTTTTATGCCGCCCTGTTGCCTCAGGATAAAAAATGCATTTTTCCAAACAATCTAACAACACTCACTGTAGCTGTAAAAAATTAATTTTTCCGTGTGTTGGCTCTGCTGATTTGCTAATCAAATTGAATGTCAGCCAATAGAAGTTGCATGTTTAATAATATACCTTTCGCGCCGGCCAATTAACATTTTAAAAAAATTACGATGATAATCAGTTTAAGATACAAGTTATACAAAGAATAGTGCGGAATATCTGGTTTTATGTATTGCAGGTACTCCCAAAAGTATTAAATTACATAGTTAAGACCGAGGTGGTGACGTAGATACAACGTAAGTACGTTGTATGAACTTGTATCATTAACCACGCGATTTGAATGATTTTTTAAGTCAACAATATCCTGAGCAACGGCGTTCATTTCTTGTGATCTACGTCATAAACAGTTGGAAAAAACAATTTTTTTTTGTCGTGTTCTCTGATCATTCATCATTGTCATCATTGTTGGAGTTTGATTAATCGTGTGAATTACTCAGTGAATTGATTACCATAAATAATGTGTTGTTTTTTATTGCAGGGAAAATTCTGCAACTCAGGAGGAAGGACAAAAATCCGTAGAGACAACGGGTCGCCGAAAACGCGAGCACAATGAAGATTCAGAACCCAGCAACAAACGACACATGTCCAATAGTCACGATTAGTTGAACTCGATCTGATTAATAATTCCATACAATTATCAACTTTATAAATATATGGCTATCGCGGCAATATCTAATATAGATTGATGTTGACTGCAAGGCCGGTAGTTGAAGAAAAAAAAAACGAAACAATGGACATTGATTTTCGTCCTATTTGTTCACTCGGATAAACTATCGATAGAATTTAGCGGACAATTTTCTCTGTTGTATTTAATAAACCTGCATTCTACATATAAAAGTATTTATAAACAGTATCCAATAATCGCGTAATCTGTTTTGCTTTTAGTTATATTACTGCAAAGTGAAAATACGAAATATCGCGTTAGAAATAACATAATTGCGCATTGAAAAAAAAAAATTTTTATGCTCAATTTATCGAAAAATTCATTAAAAATAATAATAATAACTCAACGAAATATCCAATACGTATTTAGAATTAATTTTGAGGTGTTAAGTTGAGTTAAACAATTTTTTTTTTTTTTTGAAAAATTTTCAGAGGGATATCCCTCTCTGAATCCGCGCGGTTTAGGTGATTTTTTCTGGTTTTTTGCTGATAATTCAGTAAAGACGCTAGATAGCGAAAAATTTTATTAATGTAAATTGATTTGGGGTTCAATTTCCTACAAAAAACGTTGAATAAATTTTTTTGTATCTCTCTCAGTTTTTGAGATATTATTGATTTTTGAAAATTCACGTTTTTCCAAATATCTCGAAAATGAATCAGTATATCAAAAAATTTCATTCTACATTTTTTGTAGAGAATAAAATTCCCTATCTTTTAACTTTAATAACGTTTTTCGTTATCTTGCTTAGTTTTTGAATTATCAGTAAAAATGAAAAAAACCACAAAATCTCGAAGGGGGTACCCCCTTTAAAAATTTGACGGAAAAAAATTTTTTTTCTTCATGGAACATTTGATTGTAAAACTCCTTGTTGAAACATTCACAGTTATTTCTTAAGAAAAAATCTTATTTTCAATTACTTTTTCAAGTAGAAAAAAAAAAAAAATTACGTGCTTCTTTTTGTCATTAATGACGCGATATTTTTTAAGTTTTCAAAAGAATTAAAAATAATCCATTATAATATCAAGTGTGGGGTTTGAAATAGATTGACAAATAAATAATCCCTTTGTTTTTTTATTGAAATCAAACAAAAATTATTGCTGCAATTTAGATAATCATAAAAACTATTTTAAAATAACCCATCACCATATTAATTAATCAATAAAGAGAACCAAAAAAACGCCGTAAATAAGACTAAACAAAATTTCTCACTTATACAAAATAATTTTAAAAAAGGCCCCATATATCCAATTCAGAATTTCTTTTTTGTTATCATTATAGCGTGAAATAATCCCATAAATGTTTTTTTTTGTATTTATGAAAGATCTTGTCGAAAAATATATTTTTTACGTTGTCCGCAGACAGTATGTCTTTGTTATAGACTTAAAAACAAAACAAAAATGCAAAAACCAAAATAATATTAATTAATATCTCAAAAAATAATTAGAAATAAAATTGACGAGGAAAGCAAGCATAAATGTAAATAAAAGGATTAATCGTCGACACCTTAACGGTTGGATTGGCTTCTGTTAATTATCTTCAGCTAGAGTGTCAATTCTGGCGTTGATATCCAGCACCTGAGCTATAAATGACGTGTCATTAATTACGCCAGCCAAAGCCCTGAGAAGACCCTCCAGCTCGTCGTAAGACATGTCCATTTGGCTGGCACACTCTGACACGACCTCTCGATCATCACTTGACATCTGAAACAAATAAACAAATAAAATACAATAACTTAATTTCTAAAGCTTAAAACGTTTAAAATTAAACAGATGAAACTATCGAAATTTCGGGCGATAAATAAAAAATGAAAAAAAAATTACCTTGGATGAACCTCGAAACTTGTTAAACGGCATCTTGATGCGATTTTTTCCATGATTGGTTTGGTAAAAAATTGTGAACATTTGAGCGTTGTCGAGAGTCAGTGGAAAATACAAACCAGCCGTAACATGGCCCTTAGTATCACGAGCTAGAAGGCTGCGAAAATTGTAAACCAAATTTCGTCGTTCGGTGACATCGATGGCAGTTAGATACGGCCTTGCAACGTAAATAAGCGCGACTTGCGTGCGCTCCAAGGCACCAGGGCGGTTTTCTCGTTCGTGCCACTCAACATAGTCTGGATCTTGCGTGCAGAGTGAATAATTGTACTCCTTCTTGCACGTAGGCTCGTCAGACTGGGTGAACCAGCCCGTGTGGGGGTACATTTTGTCGGTCATAACCGTGATAACACGTGCCACATGGTAGCCAGGATCCAAAAGTAGCACACCACGACGTCCATTGATCTCAATTTTTAGACAAACAAGCACGTGCTCCTTCTCGCCACTGTCGGCCGCAGGCGGACCGCCAACATACCCTTCAATATCGCCTATCGTCTGCAAAAAAAAAAAAATTTAATTAAGGCTCAAACTCGTTAAAAATCGCGTGTCAAGACATACCTCCTCGCAAGATACCAAGTAGAGGCCGTGAGCAATGCCGGGAAATCTGTCATTCAGGCCATTTAGTCGGCTCAATAATTCAAAGCCAAGTCCGACACAAGTGTGATGTTTACGGGTTATTAGAGGTTGATATTTCTTGTAGAAGCGCTCCACCATAGGCTCATTACTCTCTTTAAAGTCTTTGTAGAACCTGAAATGACGTATAAAGTGAGTAACGAGGAAAATAAATGATTTGCAAGCGGGAAAGGTACCTCAAGAGATTGCCAATCGTGTCGTATCGGTGTTCACGCAGAAGTCGCTGGGTTTCCAGCTCAACGCTGCCTGCTAGTTCCTCATACTGCTCAACCGTGTCGACGGTCAAGGCTGCGGATTCATAGTGGGCCCAAACCGGCAGGGGCAGTGGAACACCTCGAATCCAGGGCCCGCGTGCCTGACCCTGAGGCTGACACCATATTTCTGCCGACTCGAGTCAACTCGGCCACTCGTTACCCCAGCGGCCAACTGTTGGCAAATAGCCATGCTCATCCCTGCAGCTGCTTATTGGCTCTACAGGGCACTCACCGTGCTTTATACTCTTCTCTCGCTCTGAAATTACATTCAATCGTCAATTATTTGTGTCTAATACGAGGTCAAAAGGGCGTAAACACACTGATATGGCTGCACTATTGCTGAATAGTCTCGATTTTATCAGTTAAATTACACGTGATTCTTTATTAATCAATACGTAGCGTATAGATACATATGGCTGCACACGTGGCGCCGACCATTTTGTTGATATCTGCAGACAAGGACGCAGAAAGAGAGAGCCAGTGCATGAACTTTCCAACACAATGGACGCAATATTTGACGCAATTTCATGAAATATTGCAGCAGAAAATTTTTTTTCCACTCTTTTGTAGTTAATTATCGTGTGGATCCAAGGTTAGCCGTGACAAATTGGGGTTAAGACGCTCAGATAGACGATAATAAATAAATATAAAAGAATATCAAGGTGGTGCGTGACAAAGGTCATTGTTTGCGCACCGTTATCGCGTGGGTTGGGGGAAGAAGTGAATGGCTTTGTGGTGTGGTGAATATGAAATTATGTGGGCCATACAGTTAAGAATTGTTTCTACCTTTATCAAGTTAAATTTTTGCGAATAGTACGACGGTGAGGGTGGAGTATTTGATATAAATAAAACTTACCCATACAATGAGCGGACCAATCAAAAAAGAAACTGCTTTCTAGAACGATAGATCAAAATTCACGTGTCCGAAGTTCGATTAGAACTGAGGCGTCATTGCTTGCGTGGTAGAATATATACCTTTGTGTGCCTCTCAACAAGCTTTCTCGCTTCCACGCATGCGTCTATGCAGCCTTTTATCCGTGTGGTTGTTCGTATTTTCCATCGAGATTGTTAGTTTTATGTTTGTGTGTGTAGTCCAGGAAATTTCCAGAGGAATCCAACCAATCCTAGATGAATTGTATAGGAAATTGAGGGATCCTATTGGTTAATTGATATTTAAACTTGATGGAAAATAATTCCTAGAACGTTATTTTGGGTTGTTGCACCCTCATCGCTTTTCGAGGTCAATGTTTCTAATATGTCGCAGGTTTATATGTAGCTTGAATAAATGCAGAAAATCGCACTTATTGTCAATAAAAAAATTCTTGAGCTGTTGGATTTAATTAACAAATGTCTCATAAAAGCTGGAAAAATTTAGTGATTAGTTTTTTAGTCAAATTCTAAGCGTTGGATTGCGACATTTTGAGAAATACTTTGTACGCGTGTGTAGACTATTATGAAACATATTATTGTGACGCAGGAAAAGTTCCACATTCCAGCGCGATACCGAGAAATGAGTCATAGTATATGCAGACAATTTATTATCAGAAGTTTTTATTTTGGAGTCACATTGATAACCAATTCCGTTGCTCCAGTTATGGATATACAAAAAAAAAACATTTATCGAGGCATAGATAGATTAGTTATTATTCTGGGGATATATTTTACCATAAATTAAAAAAAAAAATAACTAATCGAAAATGCGTTGTTGATTAACGTTTAGACTTGAAAGTAAAATATTGGCTAGAGTGACCTTGGATATTTGTAAACACTCTCGATTGCTCTATATTGATGATAAGAATAGATTCTTTTGTAGACTGTGACATTTGTTTAATTATTGATAGCCTGGAATTTTTTTATGACCCAATTGAATCTATTTTACATAATTAAATTAATTATTTAATGCAATTTTACCCGTTGAACACTTGAATATTTCTTCAATTTTGAGAATAATAATTTTTTTGCAGGAGGTTTTACAGAAAAAAATTATTTATTTTATTTGATTGAATTTTTTCTTTATAAGTATATTTTTATGATTTTTATCTTTTAGTTATTTTTCCCCGCTGAATTTTAAAAGCTACTATACCGACAACTAGTGGAGAAATTTGGAACCACAAGCGCGATGGCAGAGTCGCGAGTAGCCATTTTGCGAACTAGTGCACGGAGAGCGAGAAAACACGTGTGTGCTCGATGTTGATTGCCTTGGAAATAAATAAAAATGGGTAAAGCAAAGAAAATTAAAGTGTCCAAATCATTTAAGAACTCTGAAAAAATCTCACTCGCGGATCAAATTGCAAATGAGGGAACAGTAACGGCAAAATCACGTCAAAAAAATCGCCAGCGAAATGACGACGACGAAGAGGTTAGTTGGATAAAAAATAAAAATAACATTTTAATCTCTATTTTATTGCTCGATTAAAATTAATTTTTAATTGTGAAACAAATCAGTGATTAATTGTAAATTTTTATTACAGTTTATCGACACGAATTTGTCGAAAAAAATTCTGTCACAAGCGCGAAAGCAACAGATGGAATTGGCGGAAGAGCACGGAGAGTCTGAGGGTTCCTCGTTTGCGAGGAAACCGGTGACAAAGCTCGGTCCAGCGAGTGACGACGAGGAGGAGGACCCACCAAGCGAGGACGAAGTAACCGGGACTGAGCACTACGACAGCTACGAAATCAACGAGGAGGATGAGCGAGATTTGGAGCGATTTTTCAAGCCAGACGCCGCGCCAACGCGCACACTGGCCGACATAATAATGGAGAAATTAAACGAGAAAAAAACCGAGATCGAGACTCAATTTACAGACGCAGGTTCTCTGCAAATCCGCGAATTAGATCCCAAAGTAAAGGAGATGTTTGAGGGCGTGGGAGATGTCCTGTCAAAGTACCGAAGTGGCAAGCTTCCTAAAGCTTTCAAAATCGTGCCCACACTCAAGGATTGGGAGCAAATCCTCTACATAACCGATCCATCCAAGTGGTCGGCTGCTGCGATGTATCAGGCCACGCGAATTTTCGCGTCTAACCTCAAGGAAAACATGGCGCAACGATTTTACAACCTGGTTCTCCTGCCGCGAATACGTGACGACCTCGCCGAGTACAAAAGGCTGAATTTTCACTTGTATCAGGCGCTCAGAAAGGCTTTATTCAAACCTGGAGCCTTCATGAAGGGAATTATCCTGCCGTTGTTGGAATCAGGCACTTGCTCCCTGCGGGAAGCGATTATTGTCGGGTCTGTCGTGGCGAAAAATTCCATTCCAATTCTTCACTCGTCTGCGGCTATTTTAAAAATCGCTGAGATGGACTACACTGGCGCAAATAGCATTTTTCTTCGGATATTCCTCGACAAAAAATACGCTCTTCCCTACCGCGTTGTCGATGGAGTTGTCTTTCACTTTCTCAAGTATGTATTTTTTTTTCTCACTCTTTGCGCTGGATTTGACTCCGGGTTTTTGGTTGCAGATTTGAGCGAGAGACCAGGGAACTTCCCGTTCTGTGGCACCAGGCTTTCCTCACATTTGTTCAACGCTACAAGAGCGATATTAGCTCCGAGCAAAAGGAAGCCCTGCTGGAGCTCTTGCGCAAGCAGAAGCACCACACAATCACGGCGGAAATTCGTCGGGAATTGCAGCACGCAAAGTGTCGCGATGTTGAAACGACCGAGCCGATGATGGTAGGAGATATGTAATGTAAAATAGATTTGTTTGCTCTTTTTTTATGTATTTTTCCAATTTATTAGGTGCCTATATAAAACGTGGGTATCGATTCGAGTAACATTGATTATTAATTCTCATGCATCATTGATCGTGGCTTATTGCCAAGGTTTTATACATACTTTTTATCCTACTGTTACGTACGTTGATTGATAAATTATCAGATAAATGAAAATTTATAGGGAATTTTGTTATTTTAATCATCGGTCAGAGTTTTTTAAAACGCGTAAATAAATCTAGAAGGATTATAAAACACTTGAAAATACTCAATATTTCAATTATCAAACGATAATGACTTGTAAATAATTATAAAACCGATCAGAGTGAATTATGAGAAATATTCAATTGATACCGAATAAAAAATTATATATAAAAAAACGGATTAAAATACTTAAAATGAATAATCAAAATCTGTACAAAACATAAAACGACATATCACGAGATTATAGATGAAATTTGGCTATTTACATGAAAACATTCGGAATGTCTTTGGATTTTTTTTCCGTTTTTTTTTTTCTTTTTAGTAAACTTTCATATCTAATGAAAGTGAAGAGCATCTATCGAGGATATATATTCTATTTGAAAAATGCATTTGAGCAATAACAATAAGATACGACAGAAATTTTTATATCTCACCGTTATTAATAATTTTTTTTTTTTTTTTTTTCATTCTAAAATTAACAGCAGTAGTTCTGGCAATGTGAAGAAAAGCGTTTTTACTTCTTTTTGAAAAAGCTAGAGATGCTTTTCGAGCCGGCTGCAGCTTTTTGCCTTGCCGCCTCCTTTTTCGTCAGTGTCGGCGGTTTTGCTGGCTGTGAAAAAATTAATTAACAATTTTTTTTTTCATAATATATTTGATGAAATTACCTTTTCAGACTTTGTCAAGTCGAGAGCACGAGGTCGTGGGGAATTATCGGCTTCCAGGGGCTCCTTTTTCTGTCGCTTGTCCTCAGGCACGTCCTTTGGGTTGGCCAATTTGCGCTTGAGCTTGTTCTCCATCTCCTCAGGCAGGTTTAAGTACTGAGCCAACTTCTTTGACAAGTCCTCGGTTAAATACTCAGACACAATACCGTGAGCGTATCGCAGATAGTCTAGAAAATTTTTGTCAAGAGAGTGATTTTTTGCAGTTGATTTTTCGGTTTTTTACTCACCAGTGTCACTCGCAGCCTCGCATTTATTACTTTTAACGTAAGTAGCACTGATGGCACCCTGGCCAACGTGAACTCCCTTTTGCCGCAGCACTTCGGACACTCGCTCGACTTTTTTTTGCAGCCAGGCCAGAGTTTTTTCCTCATTGTACTTGTACGCCTGCAGTGACTCGTCTCCCCGACGATCGGCCACGAGCGAGAGTTTGAGGTTTTGACAGCGTGCCAATCGCTGAGATTCCGGGTAATCTTCGTCTCTCAGGCACTGATTTAACGGCCGTGCATACTGGGATTTTCGCAAGTACGGCAGAACCAAGAAAATCGGATCAATGGGCGTTGACAGATGCATTTTTCCGTCAGATTTAACATTGTCATCGATAAACCATGATCTCTTGTTCTCGTCAAATGTCACAACCTCCTGCACAGTCAAATCCCCGGGACTGAAGACAAACATTGCCGGTTGATTTGATGCTGGATGACGGAGTTTTATCACGTCAGGCAATTTTTTATCAGCTGGATCCAGTCCATCGCCTAGAAATTTAAATTAAAACGAGGAAATGACAGTAAATTATGTAAACTTAATGCTTGGCGAGCTAGCAGCCCGGGCACATTGATCGATGAAGATACTTTTTGTTGGGTTTTTTTTTTTTTTATTTACCTTTCATAAGGAAAACCCAGCTATTGTTTGATGCGTATGAACTTGATGTTTTCACACATTTTTTCGGGGATCCTTTAACTCGTGGCATTTTAGCGGATTAAAAGTTTTTTTTAATGATTTAATTGGTTGTAAATTTTCTTATTTTTTAGTGTATGATGCTACATAGAGTTGGGAAAACTAAGAGGTCAGCCATTTTTGACAGACGCTCTCCACGCGCGGCCACCGGTTTTTAAAATATTATTTTATCAGATATTTATTGAGATTTATTGTTATATGTCATCACACTAATTTGCACAAACTAAACATATTTCTATGCAGCCAAATGAGAGCACTGTTGTCTTGATAATTTGCGATTCAATCGGGCAATTCTTTTGGCGTTCAGACCAGGAATTCACAGTTCTCTCTTGCAAACAGTAATGCGTGTGAAAATTTTTTGTTCCAGGATTTTAGGCTTAGAGCGCGCGCGGAACCAGAAAATTCTACTGGCGCCCACTGATAATATTCTGCCTTATCTTCTACCGGTGTAAGTACATCATTGATCAAACACTTTTTTTTTCAACAAAAAAAATTGAAATTTAATATATATTTTCCGCAAAAAATTAAGAAATAATGTATGTCTAGACTAAATTTTTGAAAAAATGCTTTGTAGAGTTGGATACAATTATTTTTCAATGAATTTTTATTCTGTAGATGATTAAATAAATTTTATTTTAGTAATATACAGGGTAATAATTCAGAGTTTTTTTTATTCCACTTTGGAAGGGATGAATTTTTTTTTTTTATTTCATTGATTTAGTTTAATTTTCGCGCCAAACTGGTAGCGTCGCGCTGTGAGCAAAAATTGCGCTGCTAAAAGTGAGGTTATGGTCAATTATTTTTGTGTTTGTCGCCTGTAAAAAACTCAGTGAATTTGTCCTAAAATTAGTCGAAAAATTTGTTGACAGAGAAAATCTTCGTCCGTAGAAAAGGCTCATCTAATATCGACACACCACCATCAATATTAGTTCCAAAATTTCGGCAGGCTTCTGCGACAGCTTCATGCATTATTTTCAAAGCCCGAAAACAAGCAAGTACACAATCAAATATTGTACATAAAAAAATAATTTCTTGAACAACTACTAATTTTTTATGACACTGTAGTTCGATGTTGAAAGATTGGAAAAGTTTCCCTGGGAGTTTTCTGTCATCACTCGTTATGTCGTTGGAATATTACCAGCTGAATCCTGACTGCATCCACGAGGGCCTGAACCTGCTGTTCAGCGTCGTCCAGTGTTTCTACGCATCAGTCATCATTTTTCCAGTAATTTTTCACCACTATGAGATACTTAAAACAGGTTTGTGTGCGATGTTAACCCGAAGAATTTTTTATTTATTAATAATTTTGATTTCTGACGTTACAGCACTATCTGAACAGTAGGTGCATCTCATCAAGGAACACACGGACCAACATTTTCGACAATATTCAGCCTAGATATCTTTGATATCATCGTGCTGAATTTTTCATCATAAATAATTTCAATTTAAATTCAATTAGAAAGTTTGAGAAATTTGAAATATTCCTATGCTAGAAAAAAAAATATAATTATTTAATTTTTAAGTTGACATCGACAAGTTGAGTGTTTAACATTGAGTTACATGTGTTTAATACCAAAAATCATGTTATTTACAGTGAAAAGCATAAAATCAACCCTTAAAAATAGGGGGTTAACTTTTTTTTTTTTTTTTTTTTTTTTAACTCTTACACAATTGTTTTGTTGATTTTTTTTGTTTTGTTTTTTTTTTAGATTATTCGACGATATCATTGGTTATAACAAATCTCAAGTTGCATTGACTAGTTTACTGCACTTAGCATCAATATACTCGATTTTCTATGTCGAGTTACATGTATTTAATACTAAAAATTGTGTAATTAACATAAAAAAGCACATAACTAACCCCTAAAAAAATTTTTTTTTTTCTTTTTTTTTATATTTGACGATCTCATTGTTATTAACAAATCTTAAGCTGCATTACTTAACATCACTGTACCCGGTATTACATTGAGTTACAGTTATTTAATGCCAAAAATCATGTAATTTACATTAAAAAGTACTAATTCAACTCATAAAAATAGGGAGTTAACTTTTTTTTTTTTTTTTTTGTAAGTACATTGATTTGAGGTCTCTAAATTCCATATGAATTCGGCATGTTATATCTGAAAATAAGCTGTAATTTTTATGAATTTCATACCAAGAATCCGGTTTTTTACCCAGAAATTTGCTTTTAAGACTAAATAGACTAAGTTTCACGAGTGTTGTACTAAAAAATCGGGTTTTGTATCTTATAATCGGCTATTGTCGATCAAATTTTCGTGTTTTATGTAAAATATTTTTGTATTTTGGTGATAAATGTGTCAAACACTCAACTTGTCCATGTACTTAATATATCCGGGTTTTTTTTTATTTAAAACCCGTGAAATTCGACGTTAAATAGTGGACGTTTAATAGTGGATTTCTAGCTAGAAAACTTGATTTTTAAAATGTAAAATGACTGATATTTTTATGTTATAAATATGAAACGCCAAAGAACTGGTATGAAATTCAGAAATCTTTAGTCTTTTCTGCAGTTTATCAATAACAATAAGATCGTCTCCTACAAAAATTATTAATCCCCTTTGAGGGGTTGATTGTGTGCTTTTGATGAAGTCAAAAGAATTAATATGAAATTCAGAGACCTCAAATCTATGTACGATAACAATGAAATTATGAAATTGTCTCCTAAAAAAAAAAAAAAGTCAACCCCCTATATTTAGGGGTTGGTTATGTGCTTTTTCGTGTTAATTACACAATTTTTGGTATTGAATACATGTAACTTGACATAAAAGATCGAGTATATTGCTGTTAAGTACAGTGAACTAGCCAATGCAACATGAGATTTGTTATAAACAGTGATATCGTCTCCTAAAAAAAAAAAAAAGTTAACCCCCTATTTTTAAGGGTTAATTGAGTGTTTTTCAATGTAAACTACATAATTTTTGGTATTCAACATGTGTAACTCGATGTAAAATATCGAATTTAACGATTAACGATGTATACCTCTTTCTATTTTTGTTTATCCGCGATAACTCGATAAATAATGAAAATATAAAAAATGTTATTCCCTATGAATTGTGAGGAAATCTATTTCCTAAAAAAATTTTCAGTAATTCTCAGTCTGTAACGAAAATTTTCGAAAAATTAAATTAAAAAAAACTTATTTTTTTGTTATTTAGTTAAACTAAATTAATTTAAATCAAATACAATGATTTCAGTGATTTATTCCACATAATAGAACGACATTATGTATTTTCTGATTGTAAATAAATTGTGCAACCATATTAAATTTTTCAATAATTAAATAAAATATGTTAATCAATCATAAATAACCGTAAATTAATTATTTCTCCATTTAAAATTCATAATTTCCTTGATCTAAACGAGCCTGCCACTTCCTGTGATTTCTGTCTGCCAAGTAAAATCTCGAAAATCGTCGAAAAATTTCACTAAGTATTAGGAGCATAGAAGAATAAAAGAGGTCTATCGAGCAAAAAGATTAAGTTACCATCAAGAGGTAAATTTTTTGAATTTTAGTTCAGTTGTTTGCCGACAGATGACGCCACGGGTATCAAAACATCGAAATCTTGACGAAAATTTTGTTGAAATTGACGAGATGTATCAGGGACATAGAATAGGCAAAGAGGTCGATCGACAACATTGAGTAGACAGCAACGCCATCTGGCGGTCAAAGATGGAACTATTTTCAAAAATTTGAATTTTAGTTCGGCCATTTACCGACAGATGGCGCCACAAGACTCAAAAACATCAACATCGAGACGAAAATTTTGCTGAAATCGACGAGATGTATCAGGAACATAGAATAGGCAAAGAAGTCGATCGACAACATTGAGAAGATAGCAACGTCATCTAGCAGTGAAAGATGAGAATATTTTCAAAAATTTGAATTTTAGTTCAAGCATTGACCGACGGACGGCGCTACAAACCCGAAAGTATCAATTTCATTACGAAAATTTTGCTGAAAATGACGAGCTGTATTAGGAGCATAGAATGGCAAAGGAGGTCGATCGACAACATTGAGAAGCAAGGTGTGACATCTAGTGGGAAAACGTTGAACCCGGCTGACATTTAAATTTGAATTTTGGACGAAAAATTTCGTGAAATTGACCATTTGTGTTAGGAAAATAGGAGGATATAGAAGGTTATGTGGGAAAAAATTTTGAAATCAATCAATAAATTATGAATTTGATTAATTTCATTAAACAAAATGCAAAAAATATACAAAAATTAATTAAATTAAGTCTAATAAAATATTAAACATGAAAAATACATGATTTTTTTTGTTTTTAGTGTCTAATAATGCAAATAATTAATTTATAACAATGTTTATGATGGTACAAGTGTAAAAATTATTTTAACAAATTACAATCTTAAGTTATAATAATGTCCTCTCACGATAAAGTCCCACTCTCTGATGTATTTATTTATGTGGCAGCTAATGGTAAGTAATTTTAGAAATCCCGCGCTCTGTCACGATTAAAATATCTTCCGCCATTTTAAAAAATTTTAGCTCAGAAAAAAAATCGTGAAATTAATATCAGTGATTAAAATAATTAATAAAATGTCAGAAATTGAGCTTCGTGATGATCTTAGATTAATTATGAGTCAATTTAGGATTCTCAATCAGGTAATTCAACTATAAAAATTGATTAAAACTATCTTACAATTCACAAATTCGATGTATTAATATTTTTTCTGCTATTTTTTCAGAAATATTCCAATTTGAAAAAACAAATGTCGGAAATTCAGGCAGAACATCGAAAGGAAATCATTGATATCAATCAAGTTCATTCAGAACAAGGTTTGAAATATATAATTCAACTATTTTTTCACACATTTCATACATTTCTCAATCTTTTTAGTGCAAAGACTGGAGGATATGAATGAAATCCTTCGAACAGAAAATGATTTACAAGTTGAAACTCATCGTGAGACAATAAATCGATTGAAAATCCAACAACTAAATGAAATTACAACATATCAACGAGACATTCACACTCTGAATAACAAAGTAAATATCATAAATAATTTTTTTCCCATTTATCCAGGTTATAAATCTTTTTTTCATTCACAGATTCAATTGTTAACAACGCAAATTGAGAAAAATTCACATTTCCTTCATCCAGCACTTCACGAAGCCGTCAAAATAACTCCTAAAAAGCGAGCACCCACTTCACAATTCGAGTAATAATCTTAAATTACTAAACTTACATAATTTAAAATCCTAATAATATATTTTTTTCTCTCATTATTATTAGTTGGCCACCATTGGAAATTGAAAAACAAGGATCTATGCCAAAAATTCAATCGCCAAAAATCATTGAAAAGAAGAAAAAAAAGTTATTTTGGCCTGAAACTGACTTTTAACATTTTTTTCTCTACATTTTCTATATTTTTACACTATAAAGTCACTAAATTTAACATTTTCCAACGTTATTATGTACAATTAGTGTCAATTACTCGTTACTAAGTGTTGAAAAAAAATTATTACTTGGAAATTTTACGGTGAAGTGAATTCCAACTGTTAGTATAATCAATTTTCAAGTGTCCATAATTATTAAGACCGATATTAGAGGCTGGCATTACTTCAACGTAACACTGCTCATCAGTTTTTGTCAATCTCGGATAAAATTCATCAACAGGATCCTGTCGAGCATTGGCTGACGTTTGAGAATTTCCTTCAAGCCTGAAAAAGTCAATTGAATTAAAGATTAATTTTTTTTTTCAACAGAGAAAAAATTTTTTTCGCCCTTACCATCCAAGCTTCTGTGAAAGTTTTCTGGATCGTTTAGCCACGTCCTTTCGAGATGGATCCTGCTCGTACTGCCTCGGATAATCAGGATCTGAAATATCAAGAGAATTAGAAGCGGTCATGCAATAAAACGCCGAGTATCAGCGCATCAGAAACTGCTAGAAAGTCCATTAGTATTCATGCGTGATAAAACTGACGGTATATACACTATTGTCACCATGGAAAATCGTAAAATATACAATGAACTCAAGGACCCTGAATCAGCGAGGCGGAGATTACTAATTATCCTTAAAGTTTTATCTATTCTTCGGAACGAATGACAATCAGCAGGCGTGATTGTGTGCAGAAAGCCTTTCAAAGACGCGAGGACACATAGGATCATCATATACATGATGACTGTAATAGACCGGAAAATATTTCCAACCTGTCGTCACACTGAGAAAGTCTAGACTAATCTAAATTTTCTAAGAAATAAATTCCAAGCATGTTATTACGTTTTATTTTTCGTGATAACTCGATAAATATGAAAAATCTCAAAAAATATCATTAGACTAAAAAGATTGAAAATTAAATTTCTCACAAAAAATATTAAATAAAATTTTTTTCTATCTCATAATTTTTGAGATATTATCATTTTTAAGTTTTGAAAATTTTCATTTTTCAAGATATCCCAAAAATAAAGCAAAATATTAGAAAAATTTATTTTATATTTTTTATAGATAATTAAATTTCCTACAATTTTACTCCTATAATATTTTTCCCTATCTCCCATATTTATTGAGTTATCCAAACATAACTAAAATAAAAAATTTCATCCATCGATAAATATTGAATGTCACGTGTCTGTTCTGTTTTCATGTGACACTCTAAGCCTCAGCAGTGACTCGAGGAAGTTCATTGACTACATTAACAGGCATACGTGACCATAATACACGTTTTTACCCATTGGATATAATTAAACGCACATTGAATTACCAATGACACTTGAAATGTGCATTTTTTCCACTTGCTACCATGCAAAAAAATATTTCCCAAGGGTTTTTAAACCTTAAAAAAAATTTATTAGCCTGCAAAACACTGTGGAAACCCGCTTTGATAGCATCAGACCTTGCCAAGCTGAGCGTTCACGGTGTTTCGACTCGGCTGCTTCGGATAACAAGCCCTCAACCCACATATAAACTCGTATACACGCAGTAATCGGCATTTTAAATGACGAAGTAATGGAGAGATAGCGCCTGATTGGGGACACTTTCAATCGATGAAAGTATATTATGAAACTCGGCTAATGTCACGCTTCCAGATGATGATGATGATGGAAATTGAAAAATATATTTCAATGACATGCTCAAATATAAATGGATTTCCTAGCGTAAATTTATCATTCTCTATCTTTTCGACGTTTTTTTTTTTTTCTCATCTCTTAAAAAAAAAAATATTTATTCAACTCTCTCTTTCCTGAATGCTTGTGCACATATTTCACGATATTTAATCACTGAAAGATTGAAAAGATCGTTGGAATAATATATTTATTTCTTGACTTTTACTTTAATAAATTTTATAAATCCCATAGTTTTGTGCTAATTCGAATTTATGTGAAAGTGAACGTACATACTACAAACATGGATGAAGAGAGAGAGGTAATTACGTCGATGGACAGAGGAAAAAAATTTTTTTTTCCTAATTAAACCATTGATTTAATCAATTGAATTGAGATTTTTAATTTTATGTCATTAATTCTTGTAGATAATTCAGTATTAATAAAGATTAATGAATTTTGGTATTAAGAAAGTTGTAGGTTATATTTTTCGTGATGTTATTTGCAATATTTATACCCAGAAAAAAATCGAAAGTACCTGGATAAAATGGTATTGATCAAGTCTATGGATATCAGAAGAAAAGTAATTAAAAATCATAATCTGATATAAATATACTTTCTCTTGCTCTCTGCTCATGTGAGTACAACCGAATTCTTAAATTATATACATTGTAAATAAAACAAAATGAAACTTTCAGCCTCTCGTGATTGCGTGATCAATAGTTTATGACATTCGCGTCACTATAATGCCAAAGGGGCGTATTATACTTTTTTGATGTCTCGATAAGTCAGTAAATAAGTGAGATAATGAAAAATGTTATTAAAGATAAATGATAGATAATAAAATTTTCTAGAAAAAATGTAGAATACTTTTTTTTATATTTTCATTTTTTTCACGAGATATTTTAAAAATAATGAATTTTTTCAAAATCAATGATATCTTAAAAACTACGCGTGATATAAAAAAATGCGATAGACATTTTTTGTAGGAAATTTAATGCTCTTTCATTTAACGCTTATGACATTTTTCAATATCTCATATATTTACCGAGTTATCGCCAAAAAACTAAGAAAAAAATCACTTAAACGGTGAAACTTGCAAGATGTTTCCCTTGAAAACACGTTTTCCTTCAAAAAACACGACCAAGATTTAATAAATTATACTCTATATATTTTTTAATTTTAATTACAAGGTAATTCGAGTGTGGAATGTGACCTTGATTTTTTTTCTTCGTTACATACATCCACTTTTGTCTCTAAAAACAACGTAATCTTTGCGTGCATGACAACGGCGCGCGCGCGCGTGGATCTTGGTAGTTTCTAAATACAACTGGATCAAGAGGAAGTATTTAATTAATCGTACACTAGACTGACGATAGACACGTGAAAAAAATTCCCATTGACTTCCCACACACGGGTATTGCAGAATTATTTCAGAAAAAAATTGTTTTTTCAGTGTTTTTCCCTCGGTAAAAAAAAATTCGCGTGGATTCGAGTCATTAAAATCACGTGAATGCTTGAGTGGCGTTTCGTCGAGAGTGTATTCGCCTTTTGAGCAGACAAACTGTGAATGAATAGACGCACCGGAAGCAGCTACTTCCTTTTACACTTTGTATAAAATCAAGTTGCAATCTGAGGCAAAAATTCAAACAATCAATGCGAAAAAATTCCTTTTTTAGTTGTTTCAAGAGTGGACAATAAGTTTATCCAATTGAAATGGATGAAAAGTACAGTATATATATGGACAGGACGTGTCGCTAATTCACAGTGATGTGAGAAACCAACAATTCTAAGGTGAAGTGCAAACAAAGACACATGCAGAGTCGTGTGGGAACTTTGAGTTCCAGTTTCCCCCTTGTTACTTGTTTTACAGCAACCTGACGGTTGAATTATTGCAAAAAAATATATACCACGTTTTAAAACTAACAAATAATCAATATAATTGATTTTTAAATTATTTTAACAAATTTTAGAACGTTTAATCGAGATGGAAAAATTTTTACAAGATTTTTTTTTGTTTTTTGACGATAACTCAATAACTATGTAAAATAACAAAAAAAGTCATTAAACATAAATGATTAGGAATTAAATTTTCTACAAAAAATATTAATAACATTTTTCAATATTTCTCTTATTTTTGACAATTTTATTGATTTTTAAAAATTTTGATTTTTCAAAATATCTCGAAAATGTGTCAAAATTTTAAAAAATTTTATTCTACATTTTTTCTAGAAAATTTAATTACCTATTATTTATATTCTATAACATTTTTTATTATTTCGCTTATTTATCGAGTTATTGAAATATAACTGAAAAACGAAATTTTTTTGACACAAAATATTTTGGGGAATCACTGTTAACAATTAGTGACACGTCTTCTAAATATTTTTAGATGCCACAAATTTTATTTGAAATCCACTCGCGCAAGATGATCGCATAACAACGATATTCAACACAAGGTGGACATTACAAACTTTCTACCGAATGGAAATCGAACGTCCAGATGTGAATAGGAGTAAAAATATTAATACTAATATTTTTACTTGACTGTGAAAAGTCTCCTTCACTCGCTAGTTTCATAAAAATAATCATAATAAATATTCAACTGTCGTAAAGTTACCTCTCACAAGATATTTAACTTGACGTATTAATTTTTATTACTCGATTATTTGCACCGTTTTTTTTTTGTTTTAAAATAATTATTCATGATGTAATTTCCGTGATATTGTTCCTAGAGTTCACACTGTAATTTTTTTTTTTTTTTCGTGTCAATTCAAGTCAAAATATTCTTTATTAATTGTTGCAGAACGTAATCTAGAACTAGTTCGAATGTTTGCGTGACGATATACCGTTTGAAAATTCTAGTTTACTTTGATTAAAATTTATTAGCATTTTAAAAACAAAATTTTATAACATTAAAAATTATTTTAATTACTTGAGAAATTATTTATTTAAGTTAAATAATAAATGTAACATGATTTATTTATTTTTTCACGTCATATAATTATAAAAAAAATTATTTCTAATGTTATAAAAAATTTTATGTATAAGAAATATTATTTCTAACCTTTTTTACTGTGAGAAAAATATTTTTTTTTTAGTTGGAAATAATTTTTTAAAACGTAGTTTTATGTTATAAATGACTGAAACACTTTTAAAATTCATGAAATTCTATCTCACGATCAAATTACGAGGATTTAAGGATAAAAAAACCGATGTTTAATGAGTGTATTATTTGCTTCCAATGTGCGAGATGATGAAAGATCTGTCTAATTTGTATTCAAGGTGTGTACAACCCACGTGTAACGAAGAATAGTGTCTTTAAACAAGCAATAACCTGATTGAAACGCTCCAAGCAGGCTTATCGTCACGCAATCTACGGGTTAATGATAGATAAAACTGATAAAAACTCACTGGGAAGTGGTGTGTAAACTGGGGCCGAATATCGAGCCACCTCGTCCTCATAAATCGGCTGATAGGGATGAGAAATTGGCCGGGGTTTGAAGTAGAGCTCGTCAACGGACGCTGGAGCGTGATATCCCGGCTCTCGCACACTGCAACTTGGCCTGGAAATTTTTTACATCATTATTTTCAGTAGATTTTCATCGGATAAATACTTACCAGTAGTCAGATTCGGGTTCGGCGCGTCGAGGTGACATGAAACTGCAGGAAATTCGTCTTTCCGGTGGTTGAATCGTTTTTGGTGGACTTGCCACGCTGTGGCGCCTCAAATATGCGTAATTCTCCAGGTCCCAGGGGTCAATGTAGTGCCGGGCACTTCCAGCGTCTGCAGAACTACCCGATGAATTTTGCGAGTCGATTGAATTCCAGTAGATTGACGATGCGGCTGGCATTTTTGTTTTTTTTTTTTTTTTTACTTTGAAATGAAGAAAAATTATTTGTTTGGGAGGTTTTATCACATTTTACGGGGGAACACTGTTAATACTCGATTGTGAGTTGACTGACGACGCGCTGCAGAGAGCCTTTCGCGTGTGATCACCTCGACTACTCGAAGAACTGTGACGCACTCGGACGATTCTTTTCGCGAGTGAAACCATAAGTTTCTCGGCTAGACTTTTCCCCACTTTTTTCGACCGCTCAGTTACTGAAATAATAATTTTTTTGCATGAGTTTAAATATTTTTCATCGAAATTTTTGTTTATTTTTTTTATTTATATCAAAATTCGGATGAAATAAATATAAAAGAAATTTGCTTTCAATGGTACAGTGTTTGGTTTTTGTATAAATTATAGTTTTGATTGAGAAAAGAAATTTTTTTCGTTAGTTTTTGATTTTTTACCGACAATTATACTTGTGCTTTTGACAAAAACCCGGGAAAAACTGACAACGTGATGGTCAATTTTTTAAATAACATTAAAACATATTGTTAAGTAAGATTCAAGTGGAATTACAGTTTCTATGTCAAAAATGATACGGTTTGTATTGAAAAAGCTGACATTTTGCGTCAAAAAGGATGATTTTAATAAAATGGTGAACGAATCAGCAAATAATTTGCAAGAATAGTAATGTGTAAATTGTTTTTTACAGCTAGTTCAAAGTGCCAAAAACAATTTTAAAAAATCAGCTCTCTATAGCATCGTTTTGAAATAAAATAACTGGCTCACCTAGCGAAGCGAACGTGCATATGCAAGTGACACATAAATCTGATCTCACCGGGAAGTGGTGTGTAAACTGGAGCCAAATATCGAGACACCTCGTCCTCATAAATCGCCTGATAGGGATGAGAAATTGACCGGAGTTTGAAGTAGAGCTCATCAACAGCGGTTGGAACGTGATATCCTGGCTCTCACACGCTGCAGCTCGGTCTGGAAATTTTTTATTTGATTATTTTCAGTAGATTTTGAGCAGATAAACACTTACCAGTAGTTGGACTCGGCTTCGGCGCGTTGAGGTGACATGAAACTGCAGGAAATTCATCTCTCCGGTGGGCGTATTGTTTTTAGCGGACTTGCAAAGTCAATTTAGCACGTAAGGAAAAATAAATGATTATTTGTTTTGCGTGTTGGAAGGATTGTTTGACACATCATGTCTCGGGACATGCCCTTCAAAATTACGAGAAAAAAAATATATTTATCTCAGTAATTATACTCCATTTACAATTTTAGCAAACGATATTTTCTATACTTTAGGTCATGAAAAATATTTTTTTTTTCCCAGTACTAATACAGTAATGAATGAAAACAAAAAACTGACCATTGACCATGATCGCAAATTATGCTGAAATTTTCCTAGGTAAGAAAAATAGTACCTAGAGAAAAAAATTCCTTTTTTTTCTCTAATAATTCAAACTTATAATCTAAATTTGTCAGCAAATTCGTTGCATTTTTTTTACTTAAAAAACTCAGTAAATATACATATATATCTAAAATTATTTTGAAGACAATAGCAAAATCCTTAACAAAACCAAGAAAAAAAATTTGAATTTTCGAAATAAATTCAATAAATAATGTAATAAAAAAAAATAATAAATTAAATAACGTCTAAATTTGTCAAGGAAAATGATGATTAAAAAAATCGAGAGTAAGAGAGCGCATATTAAGAGATAATATTAATTTGTTCACTTTCACGAGCACAACCGCGCGTGCAAGAAGCTTTTGATCCAACAACATATTTCCATAATTTCTCATCTGTCGGCTATCAATACACTTATTTACAACTTTTGTCTATATTTTACGTACTTTTTTCATCAATCTAAAAAATCAGTATTTATATTTTCTGCAAAAAAAAAATGAAAATAAATTGAGAATTCGCAAAATCTCATTGGATAATTTGTTAAAAGTGTTTTTCAAGGATTCAAGTCTCTGCTAAAAATTTTTACATCTCAAAATAATAATATTTCTTCAATATAAAACAAAAAAAAATCTTTTTCTGTTTAAAAACCACTTATATAACAGTGGAATGTCAATTTTTGATAGAAAAAAATTTTTTTTCATTGTCTTAAATTGAAGAAAATTCCGTTATTTTGACACAAAAACTCGATGAGCAGCGCTTAAAACCTCGTGTACCTCTTTAAAAAACCCAAAAGATAGACCTTGATCTATTTAGCAATAATCTAAATAATGCTTACCATTGGCGGACAATAAAAACCTAAAGCAGTATATCACAGAATCTCATTAAAACAATAATTACGTCGTTATGTGGCTTTTAGTACTCTTCTAATCCTCCTTCTCCTTCTCAAGAAAAAAAAAACTTCATACTGCCTTTCTACCTCACGCGATCGAGTAGAAACGAGGCAGCCAATTCCACATCATACTCAGTTTGCTTGAGCGCTCCTTCGCACTGTTGTCTATTGGCCAAGCCCAATCTGGAAAAAAAATATTTTTTTCAGTCAAAAAAGCCTCATTAACAAAAAAAAAGACATTACCTGGTGAGTGATTCGATTTTTGACTGTCGATCCTTTAAAATCTGCTGTGCCGCCTGGTTGGTGTCCCATCCCGTGGCCTGGAGAGCAACCAGAATCTCCTGCTGCGACGCTTCGCCCGCGTCTTTCTGCACTTTTAAAATTTTACTCGCCCGAAACTCGTCATTAAGCGACATGACAAGCTGCTGCGAGGCTGCAGTGAGTGGTGGACTGATTCCCGGCGTGTATGCCGAGGTCCCGGGGGCCAATTGTGTATTCACAACAGTCTCATTCATCTGCGGGAGCAGGCTGCGTGCGCTTGATGGTTGTAGCATCGCTGAAGGCCCGGCAGTTGCTCGAGTAGGCGTAAATTGAATTAAATTTTGACTTGGACTTTGATTCGGTGTGTTTACATTGGACTTGAAGTAATTGACCGTGACGCCATTCTGCGCTGGTGATTTAATGGGACTCCAGGCTGGCGGTGGGTTGTAATTCGGCGGTTGTTTCAGGCTGGCACTAAAGTCAAATGGATGCTCGGCCAATTGATAGTTGCGCGGCAATGTTTGCGATGCCCCATGATAGTTTCGCAATATATTTTGCTGAACAGTCTTATTGTAAAGAGTATTAAATTCACTTTGCGACAATTGATCCAAATTTGGCACAGTTTCTCGCAACTCGGCGTACACTTTTTCCGATAGAACAGCACCGGGTGGCACATTGGGCCGCTGTGGTGCAGCTCGAGTTGGTTGTAGATCATTTTGCACATGTGAAATACTCGCTTGTGCCGGTGGAAATGAAAAATTTGCCGGTTGCGCAGCATAATAACCACTAGAACTACCTTGTCGTGGCTGTGACACGGCATTTGACACGTTATTTTGATGATTATAAAATGTATTCTCCATTTTTCCAGGCGGCTGACATGAATTTGGTGCTATTTGAAGTAAATTTAAATTATTTCGTACGGTTGGAGATAGCGGAACTGCATCACTTTTCAATACATTTGTCGGTGAATAAATATTTTGCTGTTGTTGAGGCTGTGCCTGGTGAGTTTGTTGCCACATTTGTCCGATGATAATATCAGTATTGCTCTCAGGCACGTGGGAATACTGTCCCAATTGACTTTGAGGTCGTCGAATATTTACATTTTTGCTAGACAGTGAATTTTGAATTTTTACCGGGAGATTCGATGTGCTGGGTTGCGGTGAGCGGGGCTTCCCCGATTGTGGAGGTGGTCGCAGCTTCACCTGGAGATCATTTGAATTTTTTGACGCCTCCTTGGCGCCCAGATGCTTCTCCAACTCCACCAGGAATGCACTGTCCAATTTTTTCGGCGTTGGTGGGTTTGTGTCGATCGACAGCTCACTCAAGCCCTGGACAATCTCGTGATTTGACTGGGCATCGCGTGGACTCTCGTTTGGCGGAGCTCCCGGAGGTGCCGGAGGCGGTGGAGGCGTTGCAGACCCGAGTGAACTCGGTCTTGCAGACACGTTGGCGTAGGTTTGACGATTTTCCTCGTCGGTAATGTCCTCCGGCCATGCAATTGCGCTCGGAGACGCGTTTAATTTCTCCACCTCGCTGTAGTGATCGGCCGAGTAGCCATTCGACGCGTCGACATTTAGATTTGTGCTGTTTTCCCCGCGGAAATCCTTGTTCAAGCTCATGTACTGGTTTATCTCGCTTTGGCGACAGTACTGGCTGATACTTGCGGCGGCAATATTGTTCGGACTGCCGTTGACAGTATCGCCCTCGCTGTCGACATTCATGTAGGCCTGCTGTGCCGATACGTCGGGCGGCACGTGGCTGTAGTAGCGCGAGTGCGGCGGGTTCATAAAGATCCTCGAGGTGTCAAATGGATCGGGCTGCAGCGAAGTGGCTCCGGGAAAGTTTGCGTAAGTTCTCGGATCGTCTTCCTGCCAATTGTCCTCTTGAGTGGCCGCCGAGCAGTCGATAGGCTCGTCAAGAATATTGACAACCCTCTTGCACGTCGTGTCAGACTGCAGTCGTGCATTGGCGGCCAATTCTTCGGGTGACAGATCGATAAGACTGCCCTCCTGTTGGCTGGAGGAAGTTGACGGCAGCGAGTTCGACACTTTGACTGGGCTTGAGCGCAAATCATTCTGAAATCTCATGTAATTAAATTGTTTTTTTGATCGTGCAGATGGGCAAATAAATTTTTTCTTATCCGCCGGTGTGACACCAACAACATCAGGTGGCTCCATTGGATTGCGGAGGTACACGTCGTCAATAAACTGCGGACTGCCCCAGCTCTTGCCAAACGGTGCGCCGTGTCCCGTGTGAATAAATGAATTTTCCAGCGGTTTGCTGATGTCCTCGGGCTGCTTGCGTCGCATTGGATCTACCAGACAGCGTGGAAATGCCGCCAACTGAAATGTCCTCTGGTTTTGTCCCTTCCACCAATAGTTCTCCGGTCGGCCATCAATAATAACAATTTGATCGCCCGACTCAATGGCCATTTTGTCCGGTTCATTGAAGCGATTCAACGCCTTCATTACCGACGGCACCATGCCGGTGAGGGACTCGCGAAGCGCAGCGAACGTCGGCCTGTCCGCGGGCTCGCGCATCCAGCAGTGAAGCATGAGTTTGTACATGGTAGCGGGACTGGCCTCGGGCTGGTAGAGTCTCTCACCTTCGCGGTCGATTTTTCGCAGGATTTCCGAGCCGTTTAGACCGACCCAAGGCTCTTCGCCAAAGGTCAGCATCTCCCAGAGCGTCACGCCAAACATCCAGACGTCCGAGGCGTGACTAAACTGCCGGGCTTTGAGCGATTCGGGTGCGCACCATGGAAAAGGCACCTTTTTGTGCTCGGTCATGACGTAACAGTCTTCTTGGTGAGGCAGCGCACGCATTAGTCCGAAATCGCCGATTTTTATCTTGTCCACTGAGCTGAGAAGGACATTCCTGCACGCTAGATCGCGGTGGAGGAACCGTTTTGCCTCCAAATAGGCCATCCCAGTGGCTACCTGCAGCGCGTAGTCGCACAGAGTCAGGATAGAGATGTGCCCGCACTGTTTACGCAGGTAGTCCAGTAGTGCTCCGAGCGGTGCCAGCTCTGTCACCATCATCATCGGCTGCGTCAGCACCACGCCGTACAGGCGGATCAGATTTTGGTGGTCCAGCGTGTGCATGGCCTGCACCTCCGACACAAAGTCCTCGATGATGCTCGGTTGAGTTAGGGCATCGGCTTTCAGGACTTTTACCGCCACTGGCAGTGTCCGACCGCTTGGCGACGTCCACTCGCCGCGTCGCACCACGCCGAAACTCCCGTCACCCAGCTTTATCGACAGGCTCACGTCCTTGTCCTGAATCAGGCAGGTCAGGATCGATGGATTTTCCGTGGGCTGAGATGAACGCTTGCTGCTGCTCTTTGCGCTGCTGCCCGGTCGGATTTTTGTAATTAGGTTTTTCTTCTTTTGCGACGTGCGTTTCTTTTTTACTGCGTCCATGAGCCGCCGGATGCCCGGCTTGCCCAGCCCGATTTTCTCCAGGTCCTCCGGCTGCACGTAGTCAAAGTGGTGCAGCCGTGTAACCTGCAGGTCGTCGCGAATCCGCGTGAAAAATTGCGACAATTGAACATCCTGCAGGAGCTCTTGAAGCCACTCGGTTCCCTCGTCGTCAGCCATTTTTTCACAGGTTTCTCTTCTTCTTTTTTTGATTCCAGAGTTTTATCTGCAATAATACAAGCATCAATGAATAAAATTCTCCACGCTTATTAATCACTACTGTCTTATAGAGCCCTTTCGCACAGGAAATTAAATCAGACGCGAGTAACATTGGTACCAAGCAATGTCAGTCACTGATGATTGCGCAGGAATGAAAAAAAAAAAAAAACGAAACAAAAACACAAGTATCTCAAGGCGATGATTTGACTGCAACGAGAGAGATAAAATTATTTTTCTGGGATTTTCCAAACTTTTGGTGGTGATTGAAATTAATTCTGACGAGTGATTTAGACAGTTATTTTTTTTTGCTCACCAAGGTTTTATTTGTGCTTACTCGGATTACTCGATCGCGACTAGAGATATATGAAGGCCAATGACAGTTGCATTTGAAATGATTTGCAGGGAGGACACACAATCGCTAAAAGAAACTCTACAAAAATGGTTGTATGAGGCCAAGTGATTGTGCGATGACATGTCGCACTCGATAAGCGCTCTATCATGACATCCAGAAGCTGCCGACTGCTTACCCGGTAACTTTGATCGTGCTTTTTTCACCCAGTGAACATGGAAATAAGAATGAAAAATCATCACTAACCTTCACATCTCGTATCCAATCTCACAAATGCAGTTTGCCACTGCACTTTCACCGAGGCCGCCGAGTAGTCTGCACATTTTCATCCGCGAACTGAGACTATTTGATCTTTATAGCTCATATTTTTTTTTGGTTGTTGCTCGAAATCACTGAGATATGTCCACTTAAACTACAAATGGACCGAAAATTAGACTTGAGAAGCTCCTCGCGACCCGTAAGTCGAATAAACTTTGGTTACTCTGAATGAATAACCGGGAGAACGACAGGGATTAGCTGCGTTCACGTTCGACTGCTGCACCGGTAGCACTAGTGGCGCCATCTTGAAGCGCGGAAAATTCAAACCACCATTTTCTCCTCAGTGCAAATTTATTTTTTATTATATTCCTGTAAAAAAATAAAAGTAACGGTATAAAAAAATATATTCTGCCTTAAAAATTAATTAATTAAGTAAGTAAATAAATAAATAAAATGAAAAGTGGGAGAAACTAGCTGATATCACGCCTGACTAAAGTGACGGAGACTCTGAGCGCGCAAAATTTAAAATTCTCTCGTCCTTTTTCTCCCTGCAAATAACAAATTTCTTTTAAAATCCTGTAAAAAAATACTCCTAAAAATATAAAAAGAAATTCTGTCATAAAAAAACATAATAAAAACTAGTTAAAAAAAATCAATTAACCCATAAATAAAATAAAAAATTGCGACAAACAGTCGTCTCTAAGTTTTTAACTGTAAATCTATAAATTTTTAACACGAAAAACAAATCATTTTTATGTAAAAAAATTTATCTTATTCAACGTATAATAATTAAGTTGTAAATAAATGGCTAACAAATCGATAATTCCAGTGATATAAAGATCAAAAATTGATGTAACGTTAGATTTGACGTAGATATCGTGGATAAAAATTAATTACCAAGGACAATAGGACTCTAGAATTTTTTTAAGTGCGTGATTTTGCCTTGAGATTTTCCTGGGTAAACCTACAAAAGATTTACATCAAAGCGCAAGCGTGATATCGACCTAGAGGAGCAGGGCACGAGCTTATTAGCCTGCGCAGGAAAAAAATCCAAGGCGCAATATCTGCACACGGGGATTGTTCCATGGTGTGGCAGCAATACAATAGGAGGTCATCGTATCTTTATATTTACAGCTGTGAGGCTGTGAGGAAATCAAGCGAACAATAACAAGCCGGCAGGCAAGCGCGCGCAAGAGGAGCAGAGCAGCAGCGCGAGAGCGGAATCATACAATCTGCCTTCTTTAGTCTGGCACAAACTGTCGCCGTATTCACCACAGTCTTCCCACATGCTATCAAGTGTTTTTAGTCGTGCTTACATCCCTAAAATGTGTCCTCACACAATTTCACACGTTAAAAAAAATTTCAACTCACAATATTAATCGTAAAAAAGAAACAATTTCCACGTTAAAAAATCATGAAACAGGGTAAAACAATATTTTCTTCCATTAAACATCATTAAAAAAAATTTTCTGAGCGACGTGATGAAGGTAAATACAAAGATCGAGCATCAAAGTGCGCCAAAGTTTGCCGCGTAAATTTTTTTCCCTTTTTTTTTTACAATTGAACATTGACAAAGTCGTTTGAAAGACACACACGATGAATTCAGAGAGTAATAACGGTTATATTCGCTCGGAAATGCCACTGCAGGTAATTTTTTTTTGTTTTTTCGATTGTTTTAGCGTTAATTTAAGTTGGTAAAATTTTTTTTAGACTGTTCAAGTGACCTGTGGACCTCGGGGAAATACCAGGACAATGATTCATCGGTCTGGCAATCCTACGGGAATGCCTGGTATCACCAGAGCTACTTCAATCACTCGACGTCGCACAAATCGTCAGCATCTTCTTGTTGTTGTTGCTGTTACACTGCTCACTACGAGTTCTTTTATTTTACTGCTGTTGGCATTAAATCACAGTCGAGATTGTCCAAATACAAAGCCCCGTGAGTCACTGAAAAATAAATAAATCATTTTTAAGTCGACTTGAAGTAATGAAAAAAAAATTGAATTATATATATTTTTTTTAATTTTCAAACTTTTTATCCAACTAATAGTTGAATGTTTTCACCTTGGACAGTGAAAATATTTTAAGCACAACAATTGACATTGTTTTCTTTGCTGAAAAATTTTTTTTTCATTTAAAAAACAATTTTTTTACTTGAAAAACAAGTCTGCAATGAGATTTATTGATCTATTTTTGTATTTTCTAAGCCCGAGGCAATTGAGTAATTTTATTTTTAACGGTTTGACCGAGTCAATTCAACCTTGTTGTTGTTAGTTTTTGATTTATTATTATTTTTGATTCATAGAACGCCAATGGCGACGTGCAATTTCTCGTGACAATGAGTGCTTGCGAAGCCCGTGCATGTGACAGCCACTTGTTGTTCGTGTTGTGTATACAATGGAGAACTTTAATGTTGAAAAATTTGTAATTTAAATTTCATATTTCTTTTCTTAGGTCTGAATGTTTGCTTGACGCAGGAATGTGTCTGGACTGGTAAGTCATCTGAAACATTATTAATTATATTTTAGATATATTATTTAAATAAAAAAAATAATTTTCAATAAAATTAACAGGAAAAAACGAAAATATTAGAAATTGCAAGTAGTATAACCGCGTTTTGGACAGACATATTTTTGTTTTGATTTTTTTTTTTATCATTTAAATAAATATCCAAGGGTGTCAGTAGTGTGCAATAATATTTTTGAGTATTCAGAAGGAATTTCAGAATGTTTGGTAGAGGAAAAAAATTTTTATTTACGATTTTATGATTATACGTAGATCCAGGGGCTATAGTTTTACTATTTATTATTGGTTTTTTTACGATAGCTCGCTAACTAAGTGAGATAACGAAAAATGTTAAATAACTTAAATATTAGGGAATTTGATTCTCTACAAAAAAGGTAGAATACTTTTTTTTGATTTTTTACTTGGTTTTTGAGATATATTGAAAAATTCAAATTTTCAAAAATTTATAATATCTAGAAAACTAAGAGAAATATGAAAAAATTTATGTCACGTTTTTTGTAGATTATTGCATCCTATATCATTTTACTTATGTAACTTTTTTCCATATCTCGCGTAGTTACCGAGTTAGCAGCAAAAAACTAAGAAAATCACACAAAATGCGTGATTGGCAAAGGTACCCCTTTGAAAATTTTTCAAAAAAAATTTTTTTTTTAATTCAAACCAAACGTTCCAAAAATCATCTTAGACATGTAAAATACTCAATTACCGTCAATTGAGAGTTTTTTAAAATTTAATTAGATTAAATTATCAACATCTTGATTTTCGCAATTTTCGAAATTCTTCCATAACTCGAGAACTACAGCAGATAATAAAATCATCTATACACCAAATAAAAGAACACTGAATCCTCTATAAAAAACAATACTCTAAAATTTTTCATAAATCTATTAGTTGGATATCTTTGAAATATTAAAAAAAATTGAAAAATAAAAATTCCTTGAAATACAATAAAATTTCATTGCTTAAAATATTTTAAATATTTATTTTAATTAGTTAAATAATGAATTAATTAATTTTGCGTTATAAAAAAACATAAAAACCAGCTGCGAGCTTGATTTCGGCAATGGATCGATCAGCGTCGCCGTGTGTCGACTTTTTTCAATACGCCTGTGGCAATTGGAATCGCATCCACGTGATACCCGTGGACCGCAGCTCAATAAACACATTTGAGGTGCTGTCGGACGAGTTAAAAGTGAAATTAAAGAGTGTGCTGGAAGAGCCAATCAATTCCTTAGACAACAGTGCCACGCTAAAAGCCAAAACCTTCTACAACTCTTGCATGGACATCCGTGGGTGACTAATTCTCCTTCAAGCTATTCCTCCAGGCTTATGTTGATAATTGCACGTTAATCTTTTAGCCCAGATCCGGCAAATAGGCGACGAGCCACTGCGTCAAGTGTTGAAGCAGCTCGGGGGCTGGCCAGTGATCGAAGGAAAATCTTGGAAGACGGAGCACGCAATTGAGACACTTTTGGGCCGCATTCGCGGCAGTTTTAATGAGGGAGTATTACTAGAACAATGGGTTGGTCCAGATGACAAGAATTCCTCGGCCAACATCCTCCAGGTGCGCCGGCAAAGTAAGACCGTAGCGGCCTAAGGTTTCTCCAATCACAAAATTCATTTTTTTATCGCCAAAAAAATTTTTTTTTCTCTTTCTCATTTGTTTAACTGTTATAAAAATTTATTATGAAGACTTTTTAAGTCATTAAACATTTAATATTTCAAAAAAATTAAATAAAATCATCACATAATCTGCTAAAAAATCAAAATTTCGATTTTTTCTTTGTTAAAAAATTTTTTTTCATTAAAATTAACATTTTTATTATTATTTTGAATATTATAACGAGTATTTTTGTAATTTTTAAGAAAAAAAAGTGGATTTCATGGTGGAAAAACGCGATTTTCATTATCTCTTTATATTTTTTTTGAGAAAAGTCGAAAAATTTTTGTTTTCTAGAGCTCAGATATGCATATATATATAAACAAACCTTGAGGTAATTGAATTATCTTCAAAATGGGCCATTAGTAATCGATTTAACCCGAATATTTCCGAAGATATCACGTGGAGAGACTTTGCGTCTCTCCGCGCGATATCTCGATAACTACTTGTGCTACGACAACCACAGGGTGGTCATTTTGTAGGGAATTTAATTACCTTCCAATATGATAATAGACATTAATATCGAATTCCGCTTCGTTTAAGCGTTACAAGTGAAAAACGCTCGTCCTGAATGAAAATTTTTCCGACATATACATACGTAACCAACAAAAAATGGTTTTTACCTTTTTAAATTGTTTAAATGTTGTAAAAATTTATTCAAGAGATTTTTTTTAGACTGTTAGACATTTATTTTATCGAATGATGTCGGTAATACGTAAAAAAAAAAATTATTCCCAACGTTTTTATCCGCAGTGAGAGGACATACACGAGTTTTTTCATGTCTAGGGGTAGTTTAACCCCCGTTCAATGACAAATAAAATATTTTTCTAGCTGGATCAGATGCAATTGGCTCTGCCAAGCCGGGATTACTACCTAAAGTCGAGCAGTGAGCGTGAATTAAAGGCGTATCACCGATACATGACGGAAATATCGGTTTTATTGGGTGCAGACCCTACTACAGCTGCTCAAGAGTTTGAACGAGTCATCTCACTGGAGATTCAGCTGGCAAATGTAACAAAAAAAAGCGTAAACAATTTTTTTCTTCAAAGAATAAAATTTTTCTTGCGTGTTTTAGGCATCGCTTCCCGAAGCGGAACGTCACGACACCTCAGTAATCTATCGAAAATTGACATTGCGAGATTTACAGCGAGAAGTACCACAGTTAAATTGGACAATGTATCTCCAAGCATTTCTGCAGATGCCTGTGACTGAGGAGGAACCCGTGGTAGCATATGCTATGCCTTATTTCGTCGAGATGGGCCGCATTATTCGTGCCACAGACAAAAGGTCACGATAAATACTGAAATTAGCATGATTGCTCGGATAATTAATTGCTTACAAGCAATAAAAAATTATTTGCCTTGTAGAACGTTGCATAATTACATCCTGTGGCGTCTAGTCATGTCGATTACGCCCCACATGATTGATGAGTATCAGCAGAAACGCGTGGAATTTCGAAAAATTTTACTTGGGATTTTGAGTGAACGCACGCGATGGTCACAGTGCGTTGAGTGGACTAATAAAAAACTCGGTATGGCCGTTGGGGCACTTTTTATCAGGGATAATTTTGATCATGAAAGCAAGGTTTGATTTTTTTTAATAGAAAAAAAATTTTTTTCACAAAGGAAAAATGAATTTTTAAGGATAGATTTTTGTTTAGGAGACTGCACTCAAGATGATTCACACAATTCGCGAGGCTTTTAATGAACTTTTGGCAGAAAATGCCTGGATGGATGATGAAACTCGAGCTGTTGCCAAAGGCAAAGCTGACTCGATGAATGAGAGAATTGGATATCCGGAACTTTTAAAGGATCCGCAAAAACTCTCTGATCAATATATCATGGTGAGAATTTTTTTATCCTTCTTACAGTATAGCGGAAAATTTTTTTTTTTTTTATTAATTGATTTTTTGGAACAGCTCAACATCTCGAATAATCATTTTCTCGACAATGTGTTGGCACTTTTAATGTATGATGCCAATCACAATCTTAAAAAACTGCGAAAACCCGTGGATAAGGACAAATGGTCAACAGAACCAGCGGTTGTAAATGCTTTTTACAACCCGAATAAAAATGATATCGGTAAAAAAAAAAATATTTTTTACAATTTTTACGATAAAAATCATTTTTTTTTTTTCATCGATTTTCATAGAGAAAACAATTTTTTGTTAGTTTTTAAGATGAAAAAAAAAATCATTTTCTCATTTCTAACGATGTAAAAATTTTTTTTTTTCTTTACAGTATTTCCAGCGGGTATTCTACAGCCACTATTTTACTCTCAATACTTCCCAAAGTCCCTGAATTACGGTGGGATCGGTGTAGTAATAGGTCACGAGATAACTCACGGCTTTGACGACAAGGGCCGTCAATTTGACAAGCACGGTAACATGATGCAGTGGTGGAACAACGCGACAATCCGGGCATTTCGTGAGCGAGCTCAGTGTATCGTGGAGCAGTACTCGCGATACAAACTGAAGGAAGTGAATCTGTACGTGGACGGGCGAATGACTCAGGGTGAAAATATCGCCGACAACGGCGGCCTCAAGCAGTCATTTCGAGTTAGAATTCACTGCGCACTCTTACCTGAATACCTAAAACCAAAAAACCAATTAAAAATTTGTTTTTCAGGCTTATAAAAAGTGGGTAGCAACTCACGGTGAGGAACCACTGCTTCCAGGCATTAATTTGACCCATGATCAACTGTTCTTCTTGAATTACGCTCAAATTTGGTGCGGCTCGATGACTCCCGAGGATGCACTGACGAAAGTACGCAGCAGTGTGCACTCTCCGGGGCCTGTGAGGGTCCTTGGGCCTTTATCCAACAGTGTGGACTTTGCCAGGGCCTACAACTGTCCCATTGGCTCACCTATGAACCCCAAAGACAAGTGCAGTGTTTGGTAAAATCAATTCTGCCTCTTCCACTTGTTTTTTTCTGGGAAAAAAAAAATTGTTTATTGTCTTTCAGGTAGTAATAAGGGCATATCTCATTGCACAAAAATGTTTTTATCTTACGTACATTTGATGGTCGCGGTGTAAACAAAATCGCGTGCTCTTAAATTGCTTTTTGGCTGACCTGGATTTTGCAGAAATATGTTGCGTGCTTTGATGGGTCGGATAACAAGCCCCGGGATTATTCCCTCTTTCATTCTGATAATCCCTGCACGACAAAAAAAAAAAAAAAAAATTCGTGCACGAAAGTATTTTTTTCTGGTGAATATAAAAATACTTGTTTTTTTTTTTTCGTCGATTCAGCGGATTGTTCAAAGTAGTTTTGGATTTTTTTCCATTTTATCTCCTGTAAAAAATGAAAATTATGAATTAAAAAAATTTGTATAAAAATACTATCAATGTGAAGAAGAAAAATATTATTTATATATTTTATAAATGTAAATAATTATTTATTTTATTTTAGGATATTATTCATATAGGTCGAAAAAAAAATGTTTTTTGGCTTGTAAAAATTTTTTTTCACTCTGTTTAACATTTGAAAAAAAAATTTTAATATGATGAAACTTTTATGAATCGACCTGAATTTATATTTCACAATAAATATAAATAATTATTTACTTATTTTTAGAACCATTTGGTCTGGAAAAATTGTTTTTTGTTTCTAAAAATGTTTATTAATGATTTTTTTGATATGTAAAATTTTTTTTTGTCGTTTAATGCTAGAAAAAAAAAATTTAACGTCATGAAAAAAATCATAAATTAACGTGAATTTATATTTTACGATGAACATAAACAATTATTCCTCTAATTTTAAGACTGTCTAGACTGGATATAAAATTTTTTTTTCACTGTTTAACACTTGAAAAAAATATTTTACGACAAGTATAAATATTTATTTCTCTAATTTTCGGCTTATTTAATCGAGAAAAAAATTTTTGTTCTATTTTTTTAGCCATAAAAAATTTTACTATCACATATAATTGACCAATGACCTTCGAAAAAAATATTTCCTACTGTTGAAAATCCTAGAAAAATATCTTCTGGCGCTTAAGCTAAAAAAAAAACAACTGATGATTTATAAATATCTACATTGACTACCCACTATGAAAATATTAAATGTACGGCAATATAGTAAAATTGACTTATCTGGACCAAAAGTGAGTGGCTAGAAAAAACGACAAGATCCACATAAATATCTATAAAAATATTAAACACATAAATAATGAGAAATAACTGAAGAAAGCATTTTTTTTTGTATTTGTTGAAAGATTTACTCTAGTATTGGAACATATCATCCATACATAGCATGGTCCATGCCGATCTTGCTTGTTTTTATGTAAAAAAGGTGAAAATAAAAATAATATACAACAGACAGGGCTCTCAATTCACCTTATTCTTTCATGCGGGTACTCTCATGATGGGTACTTTTTTTTTTTTCATTTTTTTTTAATCAATTTTTAGATTTTTTTACTTTTTTTTGTTGCTTTTGTTATTCGCCGACTCGGGCCTACTTAATATTCATATAAAAAGGTAATTTAGTCAAAATTTGTACATATTGCACGCTCCAATAAGGATTAATTAATTAATAATTATCATTTAATTAATCATTAATAACAATAATAATTAACCGTACTCTGCAACAGCATGTTTGTGTAGTTATCTGGGCATTTCTTCTTTAATTACTTGTTTTTTCATTATTTCAGCTCTATTATGCCACATCGCGTGTCTAAAACCAAAAAATCGTACAATCGAAAAATTGAGAGAAAAAAAATTTTTTTTAATTTGCTAAATATCTTGATAAGGATGCAAGATTGATAAATTTTGATAAGAACCTTTTTTATAGCTAATAAAATTCTCTACAAAAAAGTTATTTTGATAAAAAATTCTATTTTCAATAGTTTTAAAAATATTTTCATTTAAATTGCGTTTTTGGTCTTAGACGGGCAATATCATTGTATTGTGTCTGCGTAAACTAAAAAATAATGAAAAATTCTCATTAAAAACAACATTATTTATATCATGCATAATCGTTCATTAATATTATTAATCGTAATAATACAGCTAGAGCCACTCTTTGCTCCTGTACATCGCGTGGGATTTTTTTTTTTTCCTTTCATTTCATTTAAAATGTCTCTCTTTACATGATTACAACAAAAACCACGACGACCAAATGTACAAATACACTCTTCACCCCTTCATTATACACTATCGCACGCTCAATGGTAAAAGATAACGTCGCAGGTGCTTCCAAAAAGAATTTTTCATCACGAATAGCTGCGATAAATACGTATCGTCTTCGGCGAGAGCCTTGAAATCATTATTTCAGAGTTGGTTGCGCGACGGTGACCTAATTGTGGCTTTTTATTATTTTTTTTTCATCATTCTGCATTAGTCTACACCCTGATAAACCACGTTAAACATTATCAACTCGTTTTTTTTTATGTTTGTTTTAATTACTATTTTAAATGTTGACCCGTGAGTTCCACTTCGAAAATATACGGTTTTTTTTTTTTTTTTTATTACAATATACATCATTAAATTTTTTTTATTCATTCTGTATATATTTATAGGTTTTTTTTCTTATATATATTGACAGTTTTCGAGAGTCTCGCGTAAGATTGGAAGACAATACGTACATCGAAATAATTATTTTTTTTATCATCAACTTGATAACCACGAGATATTTTTTTCGTTTCTCATTTATATGAGCATCTCGTGGGCTATATATTTTTTTTTTTTTGTGTAATATATCTGAGTAGCGACGGCCGGCGCGTAAAAAAATAAGTAATGCGCATATGTATAGAAGCTATGTATAGATTTAATTGTGTTTTTCTCTCTAACTCATGATTTTATAACATTGTGTGGGTGTGTTATTCGTGCGTGAACATGACAATCTCTTTGCAAGCATCTGCTTTAGGGTTTGATGGAATTATAGAAGATGAAACAAATTTATTGACATATTTTTTTATATAATTAAATAACCAGATCAATTGTAGAAGTTCATTAAATTAAATTTTTCAACCTAAAACTGCGATTTCTCGCGTTTATATTACCGACAAAGCTTCCGTGAAAGACCGTAAAAATCCATTTTTCACTGTACAATAAAAATAAAAACTAATTTCAATCCCCAAAGATGTTTTACATTCTCTCTGGAGAGTTAAAAAAATTTTTTAGTCGTTTTTTCAATACATTTTTTAACTCTAGTACATGATTTAAAAAATTAATAATTCGGATGATTTACAAATATATTTAGACAATTTTCAACCCTTTTAACTATCTCTGGAAAGTTGAAAAAAATTTTTTACTCACTTTTTACATTTTTTTAAATTAAAGTACGTGATGAAAAAAAATTAATTTATCAATTTTTAAATACATTAATGTACAAATTAATAATTTTTAAAGTTTACAAATATATTCAGATAATTTTCAACCCTTTACATCATCCCTGAGTTGAAAAAAATATTTTGACTGATTTTTTTTTTTTTTTACACTTTCCCGAACTAGAATAAATGATAATAAAAAAAATAAATCGATTTTTACATAAAATATATAAATAAAAAAATTTTTTTTTGCGCTTATAAATAATTGTACGAATATTAAAAATTATTGATTAATAATTTTTATGCGGCCTTTCACGCAATTTCATCGGATTTTCTCACTTTAAAATATAAATTTCCATCTTCCCACATCTTTATCCATTTAATTTCTATATTTACAATATTCATTTACGTCTTTTCACATGTCTTCTTAATATCTCAACACTCATCTGTCGTTAAACATGATTGAATTTTTTTATATCCGCATAAATCCCTGCCTTTCGCTTATTTTTCCGTTTCATTATTTTATATATAGCATATTTACAATTAATAGATCCAGCTTATTTCCTACTCTCTCTCTTTCTCTATCTCTCTCTCTGTCGGTGAAAATATTTAATCCGATATATCGTGCCATACCCCATTGCCTTGCCTGACAATGCTCGTCAAGAAAGGCAATAGTATCGTGTATATTAGAAGTACAACAACACAATACACAGAAAAAACAGCAGTACGGTGCAGCACAAATGTGTCTTTCTACCAATTCAGTCTATGCCTCGCCTGGAGACTGCTCATACATCGTTAATGACAAATACATTGCTCGAGAAGAAAAAAAATTGATAAATAATATTGAAAAAAAAAATTTTTTTCACCTCCCAATTCAACTTTCCGTCCAATATCATCAAATTCTCGTCATTAAAATTAGCATATATTAGTTACTAATAATCGTTAGAATATAGTACTGATGTAAACATGTTAAGCCCGCCCAATCGTATCAATTTTTTCATTTAAGCGCACGTGAATGTCCCTTTAAATCATTTGTGTGTGTGTGTGTGTGTGTGTGTGTGTGTGTGTGTGTGTGTGTGTGTGTGTGTGATAAAACATTTTGAATATAAATCTCATTATTTTAATTAACCAATTTAATTAATTTATAAGGAATAAAATACCTCACTCTCTTTGATTAACGCACAACAATTAATTCAGTCTAATATATTCCAAAGCACCCATAATTTTTCTTCTATTTTTTGTTTTTGTTTTTTTTTTAGTCAACCAATTGCTCGCGCATTCGCAAACCTTAAAAAATCTTCAATTTAATCGTATTTAAAGACATTAATATAAATTTTTCTTCTTTTTTTTTTAATTAATATTTTTTTTTGCCACTATCCCATAACTTAATTTTTTTCCCCCTACTTGTTCCTTTTTTTCCCTAATTCAACATCATCCTCAATTTTACTAGATTTTTAAAATTTTGTTTTGTTTTTTTTTTTTTTGACTAATTTTTGCCAATATATATTGAGTCAAGAATTTTTCAATTAAAAATGGTAAAAAAAGATTTTTTTTCACGACAAAAAAAATTCTCGACTATTTTTCGTCTATATAAAGTAGAAAAAAATTTTTTTTTAACATTGAAAATTCATTTTGACATTATTTCAAAAATTTACTTTGGTGTTTGTCACATGTATGTGTGTGTATATCGCACGTGTATCCCATTATTTTATGTCCCACCAAAAAAATCAAACTGGTAAAAAAATTTTTTAACTAAAAAAAATGATACTCGACAGCGATTTTTTTTTCTTTTTTCGGGTTTAAATTACGTTCCGTTGAGGGCGGGTCTAATAAATATTTATTTCCAAGATGGAAATATCAAGATTGAAGTTAACAATGCAAAAGACAGCGCGACTTAAAAAAAAATCGACGTATGTGTATTTATTATGAGTGTTATTATGCCCATTTTTTTTATCTCGTCTATTTTATTTTTTAATTAATTTTTTTTCATTAAACCACAGATGCAATTTCTATGCTTGGCAGTAATATGAACAATCACTCACACGACGGAGCCTCGAATAAATTCAAAGCATCGCGTGCAAGGCCGAAAATCGACATAACATCTATAGACAACGAAACGTGACATCAAACAGGACAGAAACAGTAATGTCCTTGGCAGTGATTGTAGAATTGCATGGTAAAATAGCTCATTACATCATCAAACATCATCCCCGATACATTTTCCAAATAGTTTAAACATTTCCCAACAGTCAAAGCGCGCGCACCTGTGGAGAGAGGATTTTTGTGTCAAGTTTCAATTTTTTTCTATATGCATATATATCTAAATATTTAAATATACATACACATTTGTGTGTGTGTGAGTGTATGTCTGCGACCCGCCGTCTACGTTGCGCAATTATTTCATACACAATATCGTCGTTTTTCTTTATCGCGATTAATGATTTCGATCACACTCTCTCACACGTTTTAAAACATTATTATGGAGCAAATAAAATCGAGTGTCATCTTAAATTTAAATACAGAGATGTTATTTTATAAGCTTGATGATGACCAAGCGAGTTGGGAGCTAGGCAATGTCATCACACGATGTTCAGAGACCATCCCTGTAACCTTAAAAAGATCGACACAACCTTAACCAAAAGTTTTCATTCGAAAAAGTCAAAGAAATCTGCAATTTACAACCATAAAGAATTTTTTTATCATTATAAATAACAAAAAATCCGATTTTTTTCAAGGTAAAAACTTTCAGCGAAGACTGGATCGACTTTACATCCTTAAAACATTTTTTTTTTCTTCAACTTTACGATGATTAATGTACAATGGTGATCGAATGACGGTGCACGCATTCGCAGACGAATTTTAGTTCGTTAGATTAATAGATTCTACAATATTCGATGGAGTGACGCTCAATGATAATTTTTTTTTATGGTATCCGTTTTTTAAATTATTATGTTTCATATAGTTTTGTTTTTGATCAATCGAAATGCATTTCCAAATTAAATTTTTCGTGGTGTTCGCATTCTGCGTTGTGTGGCAGTGACTGCCTTGCGGCATTACGTAGAGAGAAATTAAATAACGAAATGAAAATTAAAATTCGATGATTTCAGCGCATCACCGAGAAACACATGACTCTCTAAGATAAACAATCAGCGAGCACTTGAGGAAAGGGCAATTATTCAGTGCACACAATATATTAAGTAGATGAATGTATCGAACTCGCTGCACAATTTTGTGCTCACAATGATTGCTCACTTGGTTTATCGGTGATTGTCCCGAAAATAAATGCCGCAAGATTTTTTTTTAATATTTGTTTTTTTCACACATTTTAGTACGAAATGATCGCGATCGTTTGCTATACAGTACAATTTTTTTTTCTTTACTTTATGATCGGCAGATCCACTCAAGTACTCTCACTGCGCTTCACACGTTGTAAATTTTCTCTTTAAAATTTTTTTTTTTTAATGAATTATGATGACGTCTTACTTGCGTGGTATTCACTACGAAATACAACCAGTTAATAGCACAGAGTTACAGTGTTACAACATCGAGAATCTTAATGTACGCGTCTCGAGCCGTGTTTTGCACTTTATTATTTTTTTTTTTACTTTATAATCAAGTGACTTGTTTTTTATTATGCTCAATTTATTTAGTTATTTATTTATTTTAAGATTTAATTTTTTTTTTTTCAAAGTCTTAACCGAATAGAACGCGTATTTATGCATTATTAGTCTGTCGTTTTTTTTTTCAACAGTCGAATAAGTAGTATTTAATTATTTGAGTTGGATCTTGGACAATCTTTGAATATAAAACCGAAAAAATTTCAATTTCCACTTTTTTTTTAGTCAAAAATATTTTTTTTTTCTTGAAGAAACATTTTTTTCTTCATTTTTTTCATTATTTTATCAACATTTAATAATTTTTTCTGATTTATATTCGAAGAATTTTATCATTTTTACAGAAAGTTCTAGTGTAATTAATCGAAAAAATGTTTTTTTTTTTTTTTTCAATGAAATCCTCAATAAATATTTGAATTAAAAAACACAAAAGATTATTTTTCAATAAATTAATTTTTTTTTTATGTGTTTTTTTAAATAAGATAAAAATTTTAACAACTAGAACTTTCATCTTATGTCACTGAAAATTCATTTTTAATCACCGTACAAAGCCAAAGTCATCAATCGCGCAAACAAAAAAAAATTTGTCTCATCAAATATTATCTTCTCTAAGCCATCTCTCCATCACTAACAACTTTTTAATTTACTTATTAATCATTTTTTTTTCTCTCCCTCATTACGAACTTCAGAAATTTACAATAGACTTTTTTTTTTACCACTTAATTTCTTTTCTGTATTTTTTTTCTCTTTTATTTTATTAAAAAATTAAAACGGACGGTTAAAATTTCATGTATTCGTTTGTCGGTGAGCCGATGTCCGCTGCTGAAGGCACAGGGCTTTGCACTTGACTCGGTCACCTATAGTCTAGCCTGACTTTGACTATACAACAACCTAAACTCTTCTTTCGCCATTTTACTTCAAATTTATCCTCTACAAAAATTTTACTACACAATTCGTACTCTCTGTATAGCGTGCGTCACGAATGCACATACATTCACGCTAAAAAAAAAAAACATTTTTTTCCACGCGTGGAGTAGGAAAAAAAAATTTTTTTTCTTCATGTCCTCACGTATAAACAAAACGTACATGCCGGCAATATATTATGCTATATGTATGATATAATGTGTATCGCGTCGAAATATCAACATGTTCACTGCTCAACAGTGGATCTCGACAGCGCATCGACAGTCAACCATGTGTTTAATTCTAATTTCATCTGTGTAATGACAAATACCGGTAAATTCACAATAATTCCCAATTCATTCATAATTTTGTTTCAGTATCCTCCTTATCAGTCTGACAATGGGGACATTTACACAGCGATATCGGGGGGTAGCCGAATATAGGATATATATATATATATTTAGTAATATATGCGTAGTTTCATATAATATAGTCTCTGTAACTGTCTCTACGTATCACAGCCTGGATGCCTTGGCTACTGCCCTCATCCACACGATCTATCAGCATTTTGAATGATCAATTCTGCGCATAATCACTAGAGAGTACCACGCAGTAGAGAGAAACGATGGAAAGAGATGACATACGACGTGAAGGCAGTGGTACACTAGCACGAGTAGTTCACTCTCTCTCACGTCACAGCTGCCGTCGACAGTGCGTCAAAATGTGTTTGACGACCAGTGAAATAGTCTCGTTGTCCTCTACACGCGGATAACTAGGGTACCACGTCCCAGATTTCAGCCAGGAAGGCAGGTAGCTTCTTATTCTTCAGTTTCAAGTTGAAACACATTTCGCTATTTTGATTGCCAAGTGTTCTCAGCTCTGTGAGAACTGACAGTAACTTTGCAAAGACCATTCCGGACTTGGGCTTCCGCCTATTATCAACGTAAGTCTTCAGAGCATCGAGATATATCATCTGAATCTGTTCGACCTTCCAGGCTTCCATTAGATTCGGTCGGTCTGCAATTTTATGGTTAAAAATTTTGATATAAAAACTCTTTAAATACTTATTTAACTTTTAAATTATTCAAGATTTTTTTTGCTCAATCATAGGATGTTTCGAAATTTTTTTGAATAGATTTTTAATATTGAAAAAAAAAAACGAAAATTATCATTTAAACGAAATGATCATCTAATTAATTAATTCAGATGATATGATTAATTTAAAAATGTGAAAATTCAATTTTTTCCGCGATTTAAGCAGGAAAAAAAATTAAACAATGACTTTATGATATTTATAGGGTTTTTTTTAAGGATTTAAAAATTTTTTAATCACAAATTTATCAATTAAAATTTTTTTCTAACGTCAAAAATAGGTTGATTTAATTTTGAATATAAAAGAAAAATCATTACTGTGCAATAAAAATAATTTAAAAGACTTTTTTAACAATATTTTAAATCTTCTCATCAAAAAATCTCGATAAATCGACGAGTATCTATTGCTTATATGTTGAAAAAAAAATCTTTTTCAACACTTAAACTAATTTAAACGCTCATAATTTGTTTTTCCAAGGATAAAGATTTTTTTTTACATATTCTGATTGAAAATACGAAGTATTTGTATACCGACAAATTGATTCAAGTGAAAAAATCGGGTGTTTTTTTCTCAATTTAAATGTAAATTATTACGACGATATTCTGGAATAAACTTAGAATCAAATAAATGAAAATAATTATCAATGTAGAGAAAAATTCCAAGTAAAATTCATATCAATATGTCTCTATCTATACATAAATGTTATATTGACACAGCTTCTCAGGCTCCATATAATTTTCCTGATGTAAAATGAACGATATACTTCACCTGAGAAAATAACGATGGCGGTGAGAAGTGCGTACTCGGCATTGTTGACTTTCATATTGTACATATGCCGACAGAAGTGAAGTAAATCCTCAATAGTATCGCCCATACCAGCGAGACTGTAGCTGTCCCTCGTGTACGGTTGATTGTCCGCAAATACGATGCTGTCTGTTTCAACGTCATATTTTCTCGCCATTCGCAGCATCATCACTTCGCTCGAGCACGCTTTTAGCAGTGCAATCTGGTCCTCACGCATCAAACGATCAAAACCCGATAACCTTTTAGCAAATTCGACAATCAGTTGTACAGTGAGTATTGTGATTTGCGTTATGTGTCGGAATCGAGTATCACTGGGGTCCTCGCCATCTTGCGGTTGACACTGTAAAACAACAATATTGAATTATTAAAACGCACAATCAACTTATTCAATCGTGCCAATTAAATCACGATTAAATCATTCAATCGATTAATTATTAAAATAACCTTGACATTGCTTATTTCCTCCGGACTTGGGTGCTCATACTCGTTTTGGAAGAAAACAAGACTGCGTATCAGCTCGTCCTGTTCTGTGCTGATGGGTTTTATGCCATTTGGCCACGTTGATGGCGGTCCTACACTACCTCCTGACAGCATTGAAAATTCAAAATCTGCTGGCTCCATTTTTACACTCTGATCTGCACTCTCACCACCTGGCGATCCATTCATCGTTGTACTATTCGGTTTGTCTTTTTCCTAAAAAAAAACATTTTTTTTTTACAATTTTATTATTTTTATCTACGAAACATTAATTAAATTAAATGATTCGATCAATGAATTGATGAAATTTTGTATGATCAATAACTTAAATTACCAGAAAAATAAATCCATCTGGTATTCAACACCATAGAAATTACGATATTACTGCCTAAGGGATAAAAATAAGTATTTTCAGTTCCAGGGATTAAAAATTATTATTTTCAACGGTTGAATCATCGAAAATAAATTGAAAATTAATCAAACTTCAAATAAATTTAATTCAACTGAGGGGGAAAATTTATATTACTGCCCTTAAGGTGGTGGAAATAATTTTTTTTTCATTCTAGGGACCAAAATTTCTGACTTGTACAGCTTAAACCATCAGAAAAACAACTCCAATTTTGAATAAATGTAATTTAACAGGGTGCAAACCTTGGTATTACTGACCCAGGGGGTGTAAATCAATTTTTTCCATCATTAAGACCAAAATTTTTGACTTTTAAGGCCTGGATCATCAAAAAAACAAATTCAACTTCAAATAAATTCGAATTTGTGGGGCGGAAATGTTGATATTATTGTCCTCGATATGAAAATACCTGTTTTCAACCCTCAAAGCTTTAAAATACGGATTTATTGTCGCAATAATGATGAAATAAAAAAATTGGTGTTTTTTTTTTATCTTTTTTGGAAGAAATCAAAAAAATAAGGTGAATTTTGTGAAGTGTCCTTACCCCTACCTTCTGGGCCTTCTTCTCCTTGCGTTTCACTGCACACTGATACTCAGGTACAACGCACTCTGGACGCATGCCAACAGTCAGACACTTTTTCAACCGACACTCCTGGCACTTGCGACGCATATACATGTCAATCTCGCAATTGTTTCCATATTTGCACTGATATACGGCATTTTTGGTGATGCTCCGTCGGAAGAAGCCCTTACAGCCCTCGCAGGTGAGGGCATTGTAGTGATAACCCGACGCTCGATCACCGCACACCAGACACAATTCCTCCTGCTGTCGCGGTGTGGGGCCTTTTTTCTTTTTCGAGTCACAACTGTCGGCACTGTATCCATTGAGTGAACTAGGTGGTGATAGGTCATCCCTTCCTGCAATCAAACATGAAAAAATACCTCTAATTAATAACCGCTCTCAAAACGATCACATATCAGGGTAAAAAAAATTTTTTTATAGATACTAAACCCCTCGAAAATCTTTTCATGATTTTTTTTTTTAGTTTTTTAACGATAACTCGATAAATAAACGAGATAACAAAAAATATTACTCAAGTAAAAAGATTGGGCATTGAATTTCCTACAAAAAACAATATATAAAATTTTTCGTATTTCCCAATATTTCTGAGAAATTTCAAAATTTTTAAAAATTCTTATTTTTCAAAATATCTCGAAAATAGATGAAAATATCGAAAAAATATATTTAACATTTTTTGTAGAAAATTTAATCATCTATCATTTAACTCTAATGATATTTTTTATTATTTCACTTATTTACCGAGTAATTTTGAAAAAACTCAATGATTTGAGGAAAAAAAAAATTTTTTTCAATCAAAAAAATAATTAATTATGATAAAAAAATGATGTGTAAATATTTGTTTCTATTTATTGAGAGATAATAATAAAAAAAAAAGTAAAAAGAGTGGAATTTAATAATTTATCAAAGCCTAGGTGGTGCAATCTCAAGCGTAACTCATTCTTCAAGAGAATTCTCGTGTATTACTCAGCGTCCACGTTGCATAGACTCTAGTAACTTACATGGCAACGTCGTCACGTGTGTCTCTATTACCGCTTTTAACTCTGGAAACTCGTTGTGTGGAACACACCGTGATGTAGAAGTCACGGTCGGTGAAAGTACGCGCGGTCCGGCTCGAGTGCCTTCCTCGACGACGACCATACATAACTTGAGCTTTAGAGAGGTGTGTATTCGTATGAAAATCCACAATACACACTCAGTGGTACTCACCACAGCAATCAACCTTGATCGCCAACTAATTTTGCTCCGATAGAATCGGAATTTGCAGATGAAAAAAAAAAATCTGCGGGGAAATCTTGCATGTACGCGCAATTTTACCATCAGGCGTTATTTCATCATGAAACCAAAATGGCTGTGAAGGTCTCTAGGAGAGCCAACGACGCGTTTAATGAACAAGGTCACACGCGGCCAAGGAACAGAGAGGAAGTTGATGAACGTGACGTCGCACCAGAGGCGTGACGCGAATCTAAAGATGGAAAATAGGAAAAAAATGGAATATAATTCCACTCCTCTCGAGCTACTAGAAAAAAAAAAAAAAAAATTAATTAACTAAACGACTTTGTGTGAGCTTCCCACGATTCAGTGCAAAAATATTCCGTAGGCGTTGCAAGGTAACGTTCTGATCAATGCAGATATATCCAACCTACACATTCCCTATGAGAAACGACACAATATAAACCTCATGAGTCGAGTGTGACCTCGATTGGACTAATGTTCTGATTACGCAAAATGCTATTATAGAAATCTCAGTGAAATAAAATGCGAAAAAAAAATTTAGAGAAAGTTGTCAGGAATTAATAACAAATCTTGTATAAAAATATTTAAAAAGACCAAAAAAAAAAACAAAACAAAATTCCAAAAGTATAATCTCTTGGGAATTTTAATTTTTTCGTGATTCTATTCGATTTTTACACCGATAACTCGATAAATAAAAAAAATAAGATAAAAATATCCAGGACGTATATAAGACATCCAACCAAAAAAAAAAAAAATTGAGATTTAAATTTTCTACAAAAAATATCTAATAAATTTTTTTTTCCTATCTTACTTAATTTTTCAGATATTATATTTTGAAAATTCGTATTTTTCAAAATATCTTAAAAATAAATGAAAATTTGAAAAAAATTTATTCTATATTGTTTTTTAGATAATTCAATTTCCTATAATTTAGGTGATATGATATTTTTCATTATCTCACTTGGTTATTGAGTTATATCCAAATATAGACCGAAAAAACATGTTATCGAGACGTTTGGTATTAATTTATTAGTTTTCTCTCAATGGGTAAATTGTCTTATTGGATAAAATTGATCTTTAAATTGGCAATTAATTAGTTCTATTGATAAAGAAAAAATAACAGCAAGTATTGGTCAATAAAGAGGCAAGGAGCAAAATATCCAAGTGAAAATGTCGTTGACTGTTGTCTTTTGCTTCTCTACAGGCATCCCCTCACAAATGCCTCTGGGCCACAGTGTTGGTCAGTGTTTCAGTATGTTCAGAGACGATGTTTTCAGGCCGGATAGTCGAGGCCAGTGTCCATGGACTCTCCTCTGGGTGTGCAAGAAACCGCGACAAAACATCCACGAGTCTGCTGGTGCACGATGAGAGTTATGAAGGTGTCTAGGTAAGGCTGGTTAGGAAACAACGTACTATATGTATCCTGTGCGCGAGGTAAGGCAGGCCCACGGTTTCCTTGTTGGTTAGTAGCTCTCTTGGAGAGCAGTGAGCGGCCTTGACTCTGGCTTGTATACATCCCCTTCTCTCTGCAGTCTTTTGCGTCTTGTCTTCCGATCGGTGGCTCCACCGCGACTTGAATCGCCTTCTCTTCTCAGTCCGCGCCGACGACTATTCCCTCAACATTAAAACCCAAGCTCATCTAGTTAAACAGGCTTTCATATATTCACTCGAATGGAACTCGCTAAATTACATTTTCAGCTCAATCACTGCCATCTTTCGTGGATTATTTATTTCTTCTCGATTCACTGGATCAACCACCTCCTCTCAACTTGATGAAATGTGATCTGACAAGGTTTTTAATTTTTTCTAGTGCTTTCAGCCGTCCATTTTCTGGAATTTAACTTTTTTTATCGGCATTTTGAATTTTTAGGGATGTTTTTTTTTTCTATTTCTCTAGGGGTTGTTGTGATGAAGATGCTGGACGATAAAATTTCATGATTAATTTGAATACATCATAGGAAGAAAATTTTTGAGGATTTTGTTCTTGACAACATTTTTTGTAGCAGCTATTTCAACAAATGTTGAAAACGACAAAATTTCATGTCAATTTGTTTTATTATAGGAAAAAATAATAAAAATTTGAGAATTTTTTAATGATAACATTTTAAATGCTTTTTTTTTCAATTCGAAATTTTTAATGATTTATCTGAAAACTTAAAAAAAAAATTGTTCTATTTCTTCGTCAGTTGTCGTTGTGACGGCCATTTTGGTACCGTCTATAGTAGGCATAGTTTTTTCTCAAATTGAAAAATTTTAATTTTCTTAACTAGGATGAAATTTATTATCACATTTTTAATTCGCAAGAATTTTTTAGTCACATGCGACGACGATTTGGAGAAGATGACGGATAATAAAGTTGTCAAACTATATACAATTTTTATATTTCCACCCGTATTTTTGTGGTCATCCTGACATTTCAACAAAATGGTGGGTGATAAAAATTTCTCTTTAATTCCAATAATTTTTATTTCCCATTCCAGGAAGAAATAATAAATTATCCGAATTTTTTTTTTTATTTATCAATTGTCATAAAACAACAATCTCAAAAAAAAAAATGGTAGATAGCACAATTTCTTGTCAATTCTAAGAAAATTTTCTTTTTTTCCCATCCTAGGAAGAAATAAAACGTGAATTTTTAAAATTTCCAATTTTTTTTTCTTCTAATAACGAGTTGTCGTGATGACTTTTGAAGGGCAACTGCACACATAGAGAGATAAGAAACACGTTTTGCAGATATACTCCTCAGAGAGGTGAGATGGCGATGAGTTACGTCACAAGTAAAGGCATGTATAGGCACTCTGGCAAGCAGAATAGGAGTATAGAGTAGAGTGAGAGGCGGTATTCACTGCTGACTCTCACGTTCTTGGTCTTGGTCTGCTCGCGAGACCCGATAAAATCTTGCAAGGAACTTAATTGTAGGCCGCTGTCGTATAATAATTGTAACGAGGGGGTTTCTCGCACAAGATCCGTGACCCAATCCAGCACGAATGCACTCTGGGAAAGTTTAATGCAGCCGGAAAATTCCCCCTGATAAAATCAGCTTTAAAAACAAAACGTAAAAAAAGAATTTGAGATTGAATTTCAGATGACTGAGAGGTCTCTCTCGCTCTTGAACAATAAACAAGTGATTGTTGCCTTGAATTGTCGCATGTGTGAGTGTTGGTCATGCTCGCGGTATGGTGGCGTGCGCAATAGTGGTTGCGCAAGAAAATCTACCAGTCAACCCTGGCCTTGTCCGCCAAGCAAAAAAACCTCTGGTGGGAGAGCGCATACAGCTTCTTTTCTGCTTCACTTCGTTCCACCTCTTCTTCTCGTGTGCAATGCGCTGCGTTTCTTCTCTTTTTTCGCATTCTTATATTGTTTCTTCTTTTTTGCTTTACGTTTATATCTCATCCTCCTTTTGGAGTCGCGCGCGCGCTACTCTCTGCTCTCTGGGATGTGGTGCGTGCGCGTGATTCGCGTATTCAAGTCACGAGAGTTGTTGAAAGAGGCAAAAGCAAAACGCGTAAGATCTCTTATGTATATATGTCTCTCTCGCTACGTGATGCACGTGCGATACAATGAGTTTGTGCGTTTCGTTTATTAACTCCACCCAATCTCCGATTTCATTGAAAAAAATTTTTTCAACTATAAATTCATTGTCAATAAAATATTAATTGTTAATTGAATTGATGTGATATAAGTATAACTTTGTGTCCAAGAGAAAACACAGAGTGATCGCACAACTCGGTCACAATGACCCACTTATTGTCTTCATGGATTTCTCGTGGTACGGAGCGATTACGAAAAGTTATCCACCGCCCGCGTCGCCTTTTTTTCCATAAATTCTATCCATGTACTCACATATATATACAATAAAGATTCTATAGCTCGGTCGTATAAAGAAGAAGAAAAAAATTTCAATAAAAAACCCAACTCTGAATTTATATCGTGCCTTACATAACTATTAAACACAACTTTCAATTCACGATATAGCCCACACTTTTTATTTCATCATTATTATTGTTATTTTTTTTTTTTTTTGATAAATGAACTCTTATTGGGCCCGATGACTTTTTATACTTGATCATTTAACCATAACCTCATATATATTACCGCAAATCATTCCCAACGAACAAACGTTAAAAAAATTCTTAAAAAAAATTTTTTTTTAAATAAATCTTTATCAATAATATGTCTCTAAAACATGGAAAAATATTTGAAAGCAAAAAAAGAATGGAAAACTTGAATTCAAACTGAAAAATTTTTTTTTTCACAAAATGGCAGATAATTTTCATTCCGGAAAAAATTTTTTTCCTCTAAAAATACTCTGGTTAAACACCATAATTTAGTGTTTACGTCAAGTTCAAGTGAATTTTGTGAGTACATTGACAATGAATGAATTGAACACGGGAGGGTTCAACGACGCCGTTCTGTCGACGCGTCGTCTGCGCGCTCTCATTACAGCGTGTTGAACTAGTGCCGCCACCTGTTTCGCGTAGATCGTTGGAAAGCATGCATCTATATCGCGTCGACAACAACTCTGTACATGTATACACACACAGTACAACAGCCTTGTGAACGTGACGCTCATCTCGCGCACGAGTGAGAGTGACCTACTGACCTCTCTCTCCTTCCATGCCCCCCTCACTTTACACCCCGCGGGCGAGCCGTACGCAGAACGTCGCGATCGAAAATAAATTTAAAAGAAAAATAGACCTTCAAATAAATTGTTTTTTCAACTTATAATAGCATCAAAACTAATCCACCTCATAATCATGATTATTTATCGATTCATTTTTAGATTTGAATTATAGTAGCATATAGATTTAAATCTGAACAGAAAATAATTTACTTGTGACTCATCTTTGTGACTAAATTGTCGACTGATGAGTTGGAAACATTTTTTCTTTCGCTCTTGTGAGATAAATTTGTTAATGAATTTTTTTTCGCGACTTTTGACATGAGAAAAATTATTTTAAAATATTTAAATTTAAATTCAAATGATTTTTCAATGAAAAAAATTAATAAACAAAAATGTATGACTAGAAAAAAATGAAAATTAACATTGAAAAAATTTGATTGTTTAATAAAATATGTGTAAAAAAGTATTTTTTTTTTTTTTTAATTGAACATTTTTTTCAGAGTTTATACTTAATTTTTATATTTTTAATGTGATAATTAATTACGATTGATTGATTGTTAATAACCTGCAGTTGATAAAAATACTATCATTAATGCGTCCGGGCAATAGTAATACAATAAAAATCGGATTAAAAATTTTTTTTTCTATATGTATCATTGCAAGACTCGAATTTCGAGGTTTTAAATGTCGAAAATGAGAAAAAAATCAACGAAAAAAATCCTACAAATATAAGGAATTCTTTAGAAACAATTTTTTAACTTTTAAAGATTAAAAAATTTTTTTTTTTCAATTCCAAAATGTCAACAACAAAATTTCGAATCCCAATGAGTCTTTTTTTTAAATCTAAATCTATTTAGATATATTTTTTAATTAATTTAAAGTTTGAAAATTAATTTTGAATTTGTTTAAAAATATTTTTTAAATTAGAAACTTGAGAAAAAAAAATTCGACATGTGTGTCAGGAGACGGAATAAAATTATTTGCCTGATGAGAGAGGCCTTGAACAAAAGAAAGGAGGAGCTGAGAGAGGTTCAATCAACTCCTATTAAAATCGCATATTTTTGAAGCATTGATATGACGTTCATGCACTTCACCAGCTAGAGATTCAATAAAAAAACACTCGAACAGTGATTAATATTCTCCGTATCGTATTAAAAATAAACAAATGCAGTGTATTATATTTTTTAAATCAACTCAAATTTTTCCTTTAAAAAAAAAAAATTTAACCCTTATTCCCAGACTATCAAATATCATTTTATCACTCAATTCATCACCATATTCAACTCAAAACTATTTTTTTATACTAATTTTTCCTGATAAAATATCCTATCCTATTTAAAGATACAATATAAAAATTTTTTCAAGTGAAAAATTAATAAAAAATAATTAAAAACAATCTAAATCACAAAATCTTTATCGGAAAATTCTTGAAAAGAATTGTTTTTACCTTTCGCAAGGCAAAATCGAGAAAAAAAACATCCACATTTTATCGCTTAAAAAACAATCAAAAAATTCTTATCAATAAATACTCTCAATAAAAAAATCCCCAAAAATATCCGAATCCACGCTTTGAGACGAACAAAAAAGAAAATTTTGTTTGGTTGTGAATTTTATCGAGATACGAAAATCTCAATCACACACGCACACACCCATGGTTCATCATCATCAAAAGAGGGTAGATTGCAGTTGTTGAAAACAAGTCAACAAAAAAATAACATTAATCATCTACACTAAAAAAAAAAACCCTTCTCCACATTTTTAAATCCCCCCCAAAAAATACACGTGTCACACACCTCTTCTACCATACCCGCAATCAAAAAAAAAATAAAAAATAAAAAGAATTGGGTTGGGTGACCAAAAGGAGAGAAAAGAATGAGAAAACACGCGCGCGTGAAGATGAGAGAGTAGTTTATCTTGTCAGGGGTTCTCAAGGCCTTGGACTCTTTTTCCTTCGCGCGATATCACCTACAAAACCAGCACACAACAACAAAAAAAAACCCCCCGCGTGCGAGCAGAGCCAAAGAAAACAAATCCATATGACGCGACGCGGCGCAGCGCGCGATAAGGTGAAAATATGTTTAAAAAAAAAAACATTTTCATTGCGTTGTTCTATTTTCTTATGAAAATACCTTCAATAGCAATGACCGTGGGCGAGGTCTCGCTGACAGGAAGAATAGTGGAGGCAGCGGGAAGGCTGTTGGAGTGATCCTGATGAAGTCCACGCTGCAAATCAAGGTCCCAGAGTTGCAAATCGTCATTTCGCACCGAGCTCTCAGGTGTGGCAGGATGATAGTGAGTGGGTGATGACAAAACGCCACTGCTCGTAACTTCTGGACTGGATTCCTGCAGGCCAACAATTCGGCTGCTCCAACGTCGTTTAACACCGGCCATCGGCACCCTGGGCACGGTTTGCAGCATCATGGCCTCCTCTTCGCCCTTCCTCTCACTCTCTTGCGTGCTTACAGGCTCCACTTTAACGTCTTTAACCCCAAGAATTCACACAACAACAAGCACCTGCACTTCTCAGGGCATCCAGGAATTTTTTTTGCCTTTCAAACGATGGTGAAAATTGCTAAACATTGCGTAACCTCATCCACGCTCAGGTTATCTCCTTTTTTATATTTTACCATCCACAAAATTTTTTTTTTCTAGTCACTTAATAGGCACACATTGGGCGCGCGCGCGCGATCGTCACAAAATGGACATCACGCGAATTATGTGTGCACACAAACACACCTCTCAGCTAATGGCGCGCGCACCGAGTGTCGGTCATCGTCGAAACGGGGTCATGATCGCGCAAAAGGGAACGCTCGCTTATCCACCGCGCTCTCAACGCGAAAGTGTCACTGACGCGTATACAATAATAGATCCCGTGTGTCAGTACGTATACATTCCAGCCCGGATTTTTCTTTTATCGCAGAAACAAAAAACACTCAAAAAAACTCCACTCAAGCGACGAATTTTATTTGAGAAGTCGAGTTCCCCGTGGCTTTTTTCATCGAGCAGATTTTTTTTCTCCCGCTTTTCAACACACTACACTTGTCTGACACAAAACTCGGCAAATGGCCGCCCAGCCACTACGACGGTCCGCCACTGACTGAACTCGCCACCTCGCGCCGCGGCGCGCAAGACGTCGCCCCCCCTCCGCGCTCGCCCCTCTACAGCACTGCTGTGCTGCTGATGCCCATCCTTCCTCAAGCTATGCTATGTATCTCGTCGTCCTGGCTCTGGACACTTATTATTTTCTTTTTTTCTTCAACTTTCACTCGCATACAGTGCGTCAAAACTCCCCGAAAGTCCCTGGATTCCCCGAAAAATTATCAAATTTTTTTTTTTAACGGGTTTTCTCGCTTTTCACGTGGAAATTATTCTTCATTCGGGTTTTTTGAGGTACGAATTTTTGTTGCAGATTGAAAAACAAAATTTTTCAAGTCAATTGAAAGAGATTGAAATTGTTCAAATAGGGGAAGAAATAGAAAAAAAAAATTTTTTTTTCACTTGTTATATGCGTTAAATATGTATATTGTATACGTGTAGGGGTTTTTACTATCTGAGAATGTAATCTTAGCACCTCTCTTTCCCTCGTAATCGAAATGTAGGACGGGGTGGAGCTGAAAATGACGTGGGACTATTTTTCTCCTCATACAGGGGATGATTCAACAAAATAAATTGAGGAAAAAAGTATCGAGAAAATAAAAAAATTAACTAAAATATTATTTTTCATCGATAAAAAAATTATTTAACTGTAAAAAGTATAAATAAATTCCGTTGGAATGATTTCTGATTTTTAAAAGATTTCTTTTTACAAATAACTCTGTAACTAACAGAGATAGTGATTTTTTTAATGAAACCATTTTAAATGAGCATAAAATAATCTTTAAAAAAGATAGATACAAAAAATCGCGTAGGAAACTTAGTTTCAAAGATATATGAAGAAAAGTGCACGAGTGTCAAAACTGTAAAAAAAAAGACTTCCCCATTTTTAGGGAGTCGTCGTTTTTTGTGAATAACTCTGTAAATATCAGAGATTGAGATTTTTTCTATAGAACCTTTTTTATCGAGAATAAAATAAGGTTTAAAAAAGTTAGAAGCAATTAATCACATACTAAGCTTAGTTCGGGAGATATTTGAGGAAAAGTGTGCGAGTGGCAGGGTCTAACCGCGGTGCCTCTTGTGAAATTAGTAGAGGCCGCGAATATAGGTTAGAAAGAGGGGAGGGGTACGCTACCCCGTGACGTCAGCCACCTGTTACACCCCGTGAAGGCAAAGGCACGCCGGGCCCCCTCCTGTTGGCACTGGAAGCGGGGGCGCCGAGGGGGCTACCAGCCGGGAACGCAAGGGTTGCGCTCTGCCGAGTACGCCAGCAGCCGGACTGGCTTTTGGGTCATGGCCAGGAAAACCAGGCCAGCTCTTCGGTGGGTTCTCCTCTCATCTCTGCACTCTGTGTCACGATTGTGGGTCGGGTCGGCCCACTAAATAGGTCAGACTGTTGCCCAGACTTCTGTCGTATTGGCTCGGATTACCTGGCAGCTAGAGTGCTGGAAACCATTGGAATTTCAATTGTCCAGGAATCTAAATTAATTTTTAACTCAATTTCTAGTGGAAAAAAATTTTTATCACCATCAAAATTACGAATAAAATTTTTAATCAAGTTTTTTTTGTTCATGTCCGGCCATTCGTCCTTGTCTCATTGCATTATAGGGCGTCAATTGTGTCAAGGAAACGTATTTGTTTGATTTCTATACACTCTGGATTCAGATCTGAACGATATTTCACTCTATTGTTTCGGAAAAAAATTTTTTTTTAATTATTTAAACTTTTTTGAAGGAAAAAAATTTTTTTTTTGTATGTTATAAACCAATAAGGCAGCAAAAAAAATGTAATTTTCCGCTTTTTTAACTGGATTAGTGTTAACTAAGCATTTTGTAAAGTTTAATGAAGAGAAAATTTTTTTTTATTTTTTGAAAATTTTTGACAGGGGTACCCCCTTGGATATTTCGTCTTTTTCGTGATTTTTTCAGTTTTTTGGCAATAACTCTCAAACTATGTGAGATAACGAAAAATGTTATAAGACTCAAAAAATAGGAAATTTCCTGCTCTATAAAAAATATAGAATAAATTTTTTTGATATTTCTTTTGGTTTTTGAGATATTTTGAAAAATAAGAATTTTCAAAAATCGATAATATCTCAAAAACTATGAGAGATACAAAAAATTTTATTTCACATTTTTTGTAGCAAATTTTATACCAAATCATTTAACTTTCATAACATTTTTCGTTATCTCGCTTATTTATCGAGTTATCATGAAAAAACGAAAAAAATCCCGAAAACTACCACATTTTCAGCACGAGATGTTGGAAAAAAAAAAAAAAAAAATTTCCGCAACTATACGTTTTAAAATCCACACTAGATTTTTATACAATACATAAAAACTATATTTATACAAAAATTAATTAATTTTATCGATTAATTAGAAATAATAAAAATAGGTCTTTAATCGACCAATTAATCAGTATTTTATAATTAAATAATGCATTTTCGTTAACTTAGACATAAATTCTATAAATTTCATTAACCCGCTAAAAAAAATATGTGCAATATAAAATTGAAACAGAGAAAAAAATGATATCCACAAGTTCTCACTCGCGATCGACGGCCTTGAGATTGTTTTTGCAGTGTGAAGAACACGACGATGAGGCCTTGCATTCTCACTGACATCCAGCGCGTATTCACACACATATATGCCTCTATATATATGTAGTAGAATAAAAAAAGCCATGTTTGATCGTAGAAAAAAGATTAATAATAAAATGAGACAGGTGTGTTAGAGACCGGACATGATAACAGACTAGCGTGAAGCTTGGCTGCCTCCTCATCATCATCATCATCATCATTGTGTGATGCTCAGTGAGTCTCGGAACACAGTGACCTCTGTTGCCCGCTGGGAAACCACGCGTTTTACGTAGTGCCAATTTGATATATACGCTCTCAAAGCAAAAAATAAATCCGCCATATCCTGTATCACGCGAAACAAATTTTTTTAGCCACTAATAAATTTTTTCTATATCGTATTTCAATCAAAAAAAAACAAAAAAAAAAATCCCTCATAAACGAAATAAAAAATTTTTATTTCAATTCTTGATGATAGTATCATAAAAAAATTATTAAATTGATTTTTCAGTGAATTTAGATTTTTTTTTTTTTGATCAATAAAAATTTTTTTTTTGTTGAAATAACAGTGTTATTTGAGTAAATAAAAAATTTGTGAGAGCGAGGGGGAGGTTTTAAGTGATAAAAAATATATTATATTTGAGATATATATATATTGTGTGTGATCGATCGCCCAAATTAGTATCTCGCAACCACGCTCGACCCACTTTCCCTTGCACGATCAGACTCCATAAGGAATTTATGAATATCCGAGATATACTATGCTTAGGTGTGTGTACCACTCGTATATTTTATATATATTTATATATATATACTAGATTTTCCAATTATTCAAACATATTTCTTGGCAATTCTGCCAAATACACTGCATATTTTAATTTTAGAAACTTAATTAATTTTTATTTTCATTTTTTTTAAGTTAAAAATATTCAAAAAAGCTCCTAAAAAATTTTTTAATCGGATATAACAAGACTAAATACAAGAAAAATAATGAAAAATAATTTAATCTTTAATTTCCACCCCTAGAAATTAATTTTATCCTGTATAAATTTTATTTTTTCAAATTATTACATCGAGTCATTAATTAGACAACAGCTCTATTGAGATTTTTTATGAAATATTAAATATTTTTCCAGGGAATATATGTAAAAAAGTCAAAAGTTGGTATTTAAGAATCAAAAAGTCAAAGTAAAATTTCAGTAAAAGGTCAAGGCCTTTTATTCCGCCCAGATATTTATATCCACACACACAATAGCACAAATAACGCATCAGGTGAATCATGTCGCGCGCGTCTGGTGTGAAAGCATCTGCTTGAGCCATTCATCTTTAAAAAATGGGGGGAAAAAACCTAAAAAAATGTTCCACAAAAGGTTTTTCCTTTTAACGCTTCTAAAATGCATATAACACATCCCTCTTCCTGGAGTTTTTCCACGAAAGGACCATGACCCACGACTGTGTATACCTGCCGACACGACTCGTATTTCCTGTCATATGTCTGCTGACGAACTGACTCTCACTCTCTGAACAACATTCTTGTACATATTAGATTAGGTTACCACAGCCTCTCCACTTTTTTACATTTTTTTTACCATTTGGGTGTGCCTATTTCAGTGGTTGGAGAGAGCTAAAAAAATATTTCAGTCCGCGCTGGCCTAATTAACCACGTGCACGACGGATGCTGGCTCACTGATTCACTTTCCGCATCCCGGACAACCGGGAAATAGTCGTTGATTGCGTATGTTCGGTCAATTCAATGTGATTGTACACGAAATGGCCGCCGCGCTGTGCAGAACTCGATTTCAAACGCGTGCGCGATCTCTGACAGCCATTTTGTGGACAGATTTCCAACGTTTTTTTTTTTTGTTTAGGGTTTAGAATTTTTTTTTCGTAGTTATGAGGACAATAATTAGTTGAGTTTTTGTTCCTCGATGTCTTTTCAAATGTTAAATTGATGGCCGACCGTTGGCCCAAACAGAGTAATCATCTAGACTTTGTTGTGGGGACGAAATTATCATAACAACGCACTTGGAGCATTCGAAAAAATGCTAAAATATTTTACCTGAATCACTGAGTGCATTTGGTCAAGTACGTGGTCTTTTTTTTACGAGGGATAAATTACAATAGGCATAAAAAAGCGTGAGAATAATTTTAAAACGAAAAATTTGATACAAAAAAATTTTTTTTTCATTTTTTCTGTGAAATTTATTGTATGTTTGCGTTAGTTGGATAAATTTAAAAGTGGAAAATAATAATTTAAATTGGAAAAAATGAAGAATTAATTGTATTGGAATATATTTTTGTTGTTAAATAAAATTTCTAGCGCTTCCGCGTGGTTATGCAAGGTCGGCCGTTATACGATTATTAGCATGCTGAAGAGGCAATCGACGCGCCCACACATGGTATGACCTCGCCACCATCATCATCAGTTTCAAGTCAATGTATACTACTTACATATGAAACATTTGGAGAAAAAAAAACTTGGATATTTCAAACTGCAGATGATTTCCAGAGCTCAAATATGGAAGTCAAGTCGCATGTGTGGCGAGAACGCGAGAGGGTGGGAGGGGCAGTGTAGGCAGATGTTGGTGAACCACGGGTGGAATAAAAGGGAGCATTGGAAGACTGCAAACACACTGACCTGCGCAATGGTCGCAGAAAGAGCGAGTGGTGTGTGCGCAGACAAGGAAACGCGATTTAAACGCTTGCACTGCAGGTCAGGGCCGGTGTCTTGTGAGAAATCCAAGTTCAAATAACATTTCAAAATTTTTTTCAATTTAAAAATTAATTTTTTACACTTCTAACCCCCTAAACTAATCTTTCCCCTCATGATTTCGACCCTTACCCAACTCAATCATCAAAAAAAAATTTTTGTTTTCTCTCAGAAGTTGAAGAAAAATTATGAAAAAAATTTTTAAACACTTTTTTTTATTTTCCGATGAAGCAATATTGTTTTAAAGATGTTAAATTGTTTAAAATAATTTTTTTTGATAATTATTTGTTGTTTTTTTAATTTAAAAAATAGTTTTTCTGACAGAAAATTGATTTAACTGATGAAAAAAATTTTTTTCTCATTTTACATGAGATAAAAATAGTCATTCGAATTTTTTTCTATTATGATAAATACTCTCCAGCAACGCTTTATTTCTTTATAACCAGGATAAATGACGTTTGCAAATGAGCATGACGAAATTGTCATGCTGATATAGTCACGATGACGAAAATAAAAAAAAAAGTATTCAACTAAAGTGTCACAGTTGTAATGACATGTAGAATTTATTTCACACACTGTATTGTGATTATTCCCAAGGCCAAACCATAAAACAAAAACCGAACAATACGCGTATGCTAATCGAAAATTTATTTTTATTCAGACTACAATTAATCACTAATTAATTGTGGTCCACATGGATTTTTTTTTGCAGTTGGTCAAGGCTATTTTTTCTACTTTTCAGAGGATTAAAAAAAATTTTAACAATTTATATATTGAAAAAATCCCTTATTATTAGTTTAAAAATTTTTTTCAACCTTAAAAAAATGTTTTTAAGGATAAAAAAATCATTATAACGCTTGAAAATATTATTTTAAGGTTTTTAAAATATTGTTAAAAGGTTAAATAAACAATAATTCGTTTTAAAATTTAAATATTGACAGTCAGAGACCAGAGAAATGGGATTATAACATCGATAATTGGTTCATGGATGGAATAATCTCCGGTTTGTGAAACACGCTTGAAATCAGATATATTCAGATAATAGAGAGAGCCAAGTAATTTCTGAAAATACATAAATCATGTTATGGAGACAGAAATAATTTCCTCGAGTGACACATGACATCTTGCGCACATAAAATAATTAAAATTTAATTTCAATCAAAAATACGTCTAATAAGAAAGTTTTTCTTTTACACCCAAAAAATTATAGACAATATATGTTTTTTTGTTTATTCACATTTGCTACTGCAATCTACCGCATTTCCTGCAGCGTTGCGACCGCGCGATGGCGCCAAGTCGAGTTTGCACGAGTGGACTTTTGGCTCAAGCCGGGGATATTTGACCCGATTAACAAACGATAAAAAAAATTTTATTTATACCAGGCAATAAATAATTCAACTCAGTCGCACAGAATTTTAACAGTGGAAAAAAAAAAATTATTCCCCTTTCGAAAAATACGATAAAATAATTTTTTTTTTCAATTTAAAAAATTTCGTAAGAAGTAAAGAATCATAAAGAGTGAATTTGTGTGTTGAGAAATCTCAAAATAATTCGAGTAATGCCGCTGAGACGTTTTTTCTCGTGCGCTATAGCGGAAAAGGTTGAGGTCTGAGTTCGAGGCCGCACGAGGTTCTCTCTTACTTTCCCACACTGCTCGTAATAGTATGTGTGTGATTTGCGCAAACTCTTTGATGAAAGAAGAAAAAAATATATTTGTTTTCGTAGGGATTATTTGTGACCTCTTTTTTTCTTAGTGTGTTGTGAATTGAGCGGCAGGGCGAGAGCCAATGCTCTTTTCAAGGATATCCAGTACATGGCATCATGAGATTTAAAGAAACGTATTTGGAATGAAAGAGGCAGCAAGGACGTTAGAGAATTAATTGGAGCTTTATACACTGAGATTTTGCCCACCCTCGTCGCGTCTTGTAAAATGTCTCAAGTTGTTTAGGTTTTATTTTTTTAAGCATCATTTAAATCTGATTATTCATGGAGAAATATTTTTTTTTCATGAATATTAAATGTTAATTATTATTTTTTATATTCATAGATGTATCATAGAATTTTTTTTAATTCATTGTATAGAAGATTATAAAATTTTTTTACGCGGATAACGAGTTTTTGAACAAAAAAGGTCGAAAAACTATTTTTTAATAAAAAAAAATGATTATTATTCTTTTAATTATTTGAATATATGCTATTGAAATAATTTCATCAATGTTTGATAATTTTTTTTCAGACATTTTCAAAGGGAATTCCCTTCGGGAATTTAACAATTTTTATAATTTTGCTAATTTTTCTGTGATAACTCGCTAACCCCTCTAGATAACGGAATAATTCTAATATCAAATGAAAAAATAATTAATTTTCTACAAAAAATGATTGATAAAATTTTTTTTTAATTTTTTAATTTTTTGAGATATCTTCAATTTTTCATAATTTTTATTTTTCAAAAATATCTCAAAACGTAATCAACTTACGAAAAAAAGTATAGAAAACATTTTTATATAGAATTTAATTCCCTATAAATTTGATTCTATAAAAAAGTTCGCTAAATGGCTTAGTAATCGAGTTATCATAAAAAAACTAAAAAAAATCACGAAGACATCTGAAAAGTTATAGAAAAAATTTTTCGACACGAAAAAATTCACTTTTGTTGTTTTTAATACATGGACCTGATGTAATACCATCTTTGTTTAATTCTAATGATATTTAATACCTACGTATAATTTTTTTTTCGTCATCACGCGATATTTAAAGAAAAATCTCGTTGCACGTCGAGATATAAAAGCGCGTGGTAGCGAAAGACACTTCCACTGGCCTTGGTCGTTTCCGTGTTCTGTCACTCTGTAAAACGATGCTTAACATATCCATTTATAGGCAATAAATACATATATATCGGTCTAACACACGTGTCAAACCGAGAAAATGTATTTACATTATCTATATCGTATAATACAAGTAAATTTATTTATTTTTCCTGTAAATTATAATCATAAAATACAGTGAGAAACTCGGATTGAATGTTAATTGATGATAAGGAGACCGGTTGCACTGCGATGACAGTGCGCGACTGATAAAAAATAATGCAAAAGAACGCGTGCAAAGATGCTTACAACCTGATTCGACGCTTCACTTCTTCTCTTGGCACCAATAGCAATGAGGCCACCTTCTCCTTTTTTACGCTTTTGTCTTTTACTATTTGCTACAATAATTTTTCAACAATAATACAAATTTTTTAAACCTCTTAGATATTTTCTAAACACGAAAAAACAGCTGTCTAATAAATTTTTTCGTCTGAAAAACCTTCCCCTATGCATAAAATTAATTTTAAAAAATATTTTTCTCCTTTAGAAAAATTTTAAATACAAAAAATCAATCAATCAACGATTTTTTTTAGGAAAAATTGCATTAAATGTGAAAAATGATTTAAAATTGATGAGAAAAAAATGTTTTTTTGGTGAAAAAGATTTTTTTTCGAGTAAAAATAACAATTTTGGATGAAGTTAATGTGAAGAAAGAGCATTTCAGGGCAGATAATAAAGAATGCATGTGGTGCCACCTGGTGATAGTGTCAACCAAGTGTCTTCAGAGAAGCCCTACAGGTGGCGACGCTAGTTTCACACCACCTTCGCGACTGGATCGATAAAAGCCCCAAGGAGAAGTTGCGAGAAAATAATTCATCTTTGCCATATCACGCTAGAGCCTCAACATAACAGCCCCAAAGTTTTTTAGACCGAAAAATCTCAATCTTCACGTTCATTATATCGTTTTGAAACTTGACAATTTTTTTTTCTATCTATTATATTCCAGAAATGACTAAAATCGACGTAGAAAATGTTTTGTGGTTGCGCAAAAATAGCCTAGAGGTCATATTTCTTTGCCAATTAACTCCTGTAAACGTACTGCTGCATTAATCATCAGAATAAAACCCAATTTAACGATGACTTCTAGTGTCACTGCTGAAATAATTATTGCAACTAAAAGTTGAGGCTCTATATAAAATAGACGCACATATGTGTATACAGTATAGTGACGGTAATACAGATATTTCTTCCCTGTCATGGAAAAAAAAAATTTTCTACCCTAATTTTCAACAAAAAATATATTTATCAACAATTTCAACACATATACTACAATATTAATAAATAATATGTCGATAATTGAACCGAAAATCAATGAAAAACTCGAAATTTCAATTTTTTTTTATCATTTAACAAAAAATTCGCAGTGGAAAAAATTGTTTTAAGAGCATATTTGATTGGAAATTTAATTTTTTTTTATTTTTTTCAGAATGATATGTGATTTAGGGGTTAAGGAATAGTGATGAATATTAAAAAAAAAAAAAAAAACTAAGGACGATGATTGGATCTAGGTCAAGCGCTGAAAGACCGATAGTGGCTGATAAAGATTACGACGACCTACATCAATAGCAGACTGTCGTTGGTGTACATCGTCATTATATGTATTTATATACACTCTCACCGCGTGTTTTATACACCTCTAACCAGTCGGCAGACCGTGGTGGATAGGTGTATAAACTCGTCGCGCAGCTATATAGACACCTATGTGCAAGTTGACGCGAAAATAGTCGTGCTGTGAGTTGCGCAACGTCGTCGTCAGTTTCGCTTTTCCCGCTTGCTAATACGATGCCACCGAATAATGCCGTTGGCCGAGTAGATAAATTAATGATAAGAGACACAGTCATGAATATATTTTTAATGCTCTATCTGAACTGAATAAAAATTCGAATTCAAGATTTTCTTTTTTATCAAGTTGAAAAATGAAAAATTTTTTGTCGCAATTTTTGTCATTTTTTTTTTTTTTTATTTTTTTACCGATAACTCGGTAAATAAGCGAAATAACGAAAAAACTATAAAAGTCAAATGATAGAGAATTTTAAACCCTACAAAAACTATAGAATAAAATTTTTTGATATTTCGTTTCATTTTCAAGATATTTGACAAAATATGAATTTTCAAAAAACGTTAATATCTCAAAAAATAAAGAAAATATGAAAAAATTTATTTAACATTTTTTGTAGATATTTTTATACTAAATCATTAATTCTAATGCCATTTTTCATTATCTCACTTAGTTATCATGAAAAAACCAAAAAATTCGTGATATTTCCAAGAAACACGTATTTCCATTTAAAACCATTATTTCCCAATAGTAAAATTTGATTTAAATAGCAGCTTTTAGGAGTTGCAAGTGGACCGAACGCTCAAGGAGTAGAATGAGTCCTTGACCAGTGTCATTAGCCGGATTGCAAGGACACGAAATGGCGAATAGCCCACGCAAAGGTATTATATAGAGCGCTTGCGGGTTGATATATTCGCAACATTTGTTGGATAGAATCGCGCGCGCGCGCGTCATCATCATGCTCTTTGGCGTGTGCATTCTCGTTCTGTGTTTATTCCGTTCTCTTTTAGCTTCCGGCACATCCGTCGCCGGAAGCTCTGCGTGGTCTGCGCAATGATGAACCAACGTGGGAGCACAGACGAAAATGACGGAGAAAACTAACCGACAAAAAGTCATTTTTTTTAATTTAAAACAAGAAAATTAAATCAAATTAATTTTAAATAAACATTCCCAATTGCATTTTCCGAAAAAAAAACCATTTTCCATTATTTTTATGAAGAAAAAAAAATTGTTTCTGAGAAAAATGAGAAATTTAAATTTTTCTTTGCTTAAAAATTTTTTAAAAATCATTTTTCAATATTAATAAAATAATAAAACTCATTTTATTTCAATAAAAAATTTAAAAAGTAATAAAATAACGGTATAAAGTTGTCGTATACACATTGAAAATATTATCTGGAGCAGCACTGATCTAGACCAATGTCGGTAGTACTCCCTATATACACAGTACCCACTGAACGTTCGATTTTTTATAAATATACTCATTGATGAACAAATTAAATCGATTAATTTAACGCCATTCAACAATTCCTTTCATTAAACGACTATTTCAGATTTCTATAAATATAAAGCAAAGACGAGTCGTGAGCCAGAGAGACGACTTACTACGTAATTCGTCATTGTTACAAGACTGTTAAAGTGAGGGTCGGACTCGTGATAGCAACGACAATATACTCTGTCATGAAGAGCAAAGGCCTGGGGTCGAGTGCGCATGAAATAGACTTGCATGCATCGTGCTCAAGGCCATATTTATGCATTGACGTCGGCGCAATAATTTTTTACATAAAAAAAAAACACCCTACAATTAAACAAATCAACCGTAAAATCACCTGTATCCCCTCAATGCTTTTAAAAACACCAAAAAGTCCCTATCAATGAGAATTTTTTTTTGTATCAAATAAAGGTGCGACGTGAAAATATAAACAATGCGGGAAAGTTGATGATATGGGAGTGCTGGAGTGATAGATAAAAAAAAAAAAAAACGAAGAAAAACGCGTCAATGTATGGCTGAGTATGGCAGTGGAACACACAAGTGACGGGCGGCGGAAGTTGTGGTGGGAGATGCAGCACGAGAATGACGTCACGTCCGCTTGGTTGAGCGGGGACATGATCGTCGGAGCATCAATTTGTCATTTAAAAAAATTATTACGATCCAAGAGTGATTTTATCATTAAAAATATCCCATCAAAAAAATCCCAAAAAAGACGTAAAATATATATATTTTTCTTTAATCTTTTGATAACTCTGTAAATAAGTGAGATAATAAAAAATATTATAAAACAAAAATTATAGGAAATTAAATTTTCTACAAAAAATGTAGAATAAATTTTTTTGATATTCTGATTTATTTTCAAGATATTTTGAAAAATATGAATTTTCAAAAAAATAAAATTCTTAAAAAAATCGTAGAAGATACGAAAAAATGTTTTTTTTTTTTTTGTAGGAAATTTAATACTCGACAATTAAAATTTTTATTTTTCGATATTTTGCTTATTTATCGAATTATCATCAAAAAATTAAAAAAAAAAAAATCATGAAAATGTTAAAAATTTGGAGGATATTGCGTAGAAAAAATATTTTTATCGCAACAAAATGTTCTAAAAGTCTTTTTAAAAGCGTAAAAAAAAATAAAATAAGGATAATTCAGCGTGAGACAATTGGGAAAAATAACAATGACTGTTCTGCGGAAGAATTGAGGAACAAAAGTGGTGACAGGGTAATATTTTATACACGAGTGAACAGAGTATCATCAGTTCAATGCCAATCCATTTGGCAAACTCAATGCAATTTTCAACGTAAACTTCTTGGCACATGAACAAGGAAAATAGTCACTGGTCAGATAGAACATTATTGTAGAGCAGGCAGTCAACAACATCAAGCCTGTCAGGACCTTGTCTATGTACTTGAAAACCAGTGAGTGACTTTATTTATCATTGAAATATGCTCGTTATCTTGTTTCCAATAATTTATAAGACATAAAATGTCAATTGAAGACAATAATAACAATGTTTAAAGCAAAAATCTTGCGATATATAGTGCAGGAAGCGTCATACAACATGAATTAGTAATTCATAGCAGTGTTTCACTCAAGTTCTCATGGCCTTGAGGCGAGAAACACTTTTTAATTAGACGCTAGCACAGTCGAGTGATCTTAATCACTCGCTAGTCCCAAGGATTTTACAAATAATGTAACATGAAAATACTGAGAGGGTGTATAAACGGCTTCTTATACGTTTTTAAAACTAAATTAACTTTAAGAATAATTTTCATGATGTTTCATGCAGAAAATTTTTTTTTTTAATTTTTATGAAATTTTCGACAGGGGTCCCCCTTTAAAATCTGGCCATTTTCGTGATTTTTTTTAGTTTTCTGCCCATAACTCGGTAAATAATTGAAATACTGGAAAATATTATGAGAAATAAATGATAGAGAATTTTAAATCCTAAAAAAAGTGTGGAGTATAATTTTTTGATATTTTTCTTTGTTTTCGAGATATTTTGAAAATTAAGAATTTTCAAAAATCAATAATATCTCAAAAAATAAAAAAAATACGAAAAAATTTATCTAACATTATTTATAGAAAATGTTATGCCAAATAATTTAATTCTATTGAAATTTTTCAATATCTTGTATTTTTACCAAGTTATCATCAAAAAACTAAAAAAATCACAAAAATCGCGATATTTCCAAGGGGTATCACAATTTCGACGAAAAAAATTTTTTTTTTTGAAATAATATTAATAAATTTTACTTTTAAAAAAATGTAGAATACATTTTTTTTTTGATATTTTGTCTTATTTTTGAAAAAATAAAAATTTCAAAAAATCAGTAATATCTCAAAAACTAAGAAAGATATTAAAAAATTTATCTAACATATTTTGTAGAAAATTTGATGCTAAATTATTAAAGTTTAATGAAATTTTTCGATATATTGCATATATACCGAGTTATCGCGGAAAAACTAACGAAAATACCTTAAATCGCGAAATTTTCAAAGTATATACCTCTTTGAAAAAAAATTTTCCTCTCATCCCAACGTCCTAAAACCCGATTGGTCTCGGTTCGAAGACTATTTTCTCTTCCACCATAAGTGGCACAATCGATTAATAAACTCCAAGCCGAATTTCCCATATGAAATTCCCTTAAACAACGAAAAAAAACTTGAAAAACTCACCAATTTTTCCATTGGGGCTGTAGGGATCATAGCTTCCTGAGCTCATAGGACTGACATATCCATTATTACTGCCCTGCTGCTGCCCAGGCTGCTGCTGTTGCTGACTGACAGCAGACATAGTGACAGGTTGCTGCAGAACTTGCTGTTTCTGCGGTGGAGGAGTCGCTACCTGCTGCGACGACGGGATGTTGCCGAGTTGTTGCTGCGGTGTGGTATAAACCAAGTGTTGACCCGGCAGATTTTGCGGTAAATTGGGACTACTAGTGGCCAACCAATCATCGGGCCTGGGGCGTTTGTTACTGTTGGCAATTCCAGCAAACAGAGAACTGCCTGTGCCGAGATGTCCACTCGTACTCACAGAAGTACCGGCCATGTGATCAGGCTCAGCCTTGACCAGGGTGATAGTTGGACCTCCTCCGGCAATAGCCGGACCCTCGCTCGTATCCATATTCGTTGGTGGGCTCATCCTGGATGTGGGTGCCAAGATTTCGCCCGTTCCGTTGATACTGCTGTTACTGTTGCTGTTACTTTCACGATCATTGTACCGCAGTGCGGCCGAATTGCTGCCGCTGCTGCTGCTATTCACCAAACTGGTCACCGTGACTCTTGTTCGTCCAACTTTGATAGTAACAGACGAGCCAGAACCACCAGCAGCTGCGCGCATATTGACGATTTCGTCACTGGTATCATGTACCCGACCTACGCACATTCAACGTCACATCTTGCAGATAGGATTCATCAAGTCGATGAGTGCTAAAAGTCCATCCACAGATAAATCAAATGGGTAATAGCACTAATTCAGATTTTTTTTTTTCACAAATTTAAATAAATTAACAAACAAAAAAATCAAAATGTTCACTTCATCGATTCAAATCATGGATTTGATGATACTAGTGGTCCCATCTCGTTTTTTCCCATCATGTGACAGCCTAATGAGCGTTTATCATCAATTTTAGATGATATTCTTGAATTTTTATCCAATTTACACAGTTTTATTTACACAAACACATGTTTTTCTTGTTGGAAAAAATACACTAACGTCTTTTTCGTTGAATTTCACGGTTTTTTATCGTTTTTTTGTACGTTTGGATAATAGATATCCAATTAATTTAACGTAGAATCATGTTTTTTAAAAATTCCTGCTTGGTTTTAACATCAATTTCCGTTTGGATACTGGGTCAACAATTGTTTTTTTTTTTTTTCCTGAGTTATCTGAAACATAAAACAGATGGATTTGTTGATTAAAAATCGGGTTTATTGTTTTTTTTTTTTTTTATCTGAGGTAAACATTAGAAATAGGAAATTGTTTTTTTTGAGTGGTTTGAAGTAAAAATATTAGAGAGTATGAATGTGTGTTTGTAAAAATGAAAGTTGGGTGTATGGGCAGAGTCAAAAATTGCGAGATTTCAAGTCGAAATCTGTGACCAACGTTGTGAGAGGGAGGCAAAGGGGGAAACATCGACTTTCTACGCCTTATAAGACCTCGTATCTTGTTGGCCTAAAAAACATTCAAGTTACTTGCGGACAGCAACCTAGTTTTTATGCGAATATTCGAGGCATACATTGTTATTATAAATAATTAGTTTAATTTTAATTAAATTTAGATATTTCAATGTTTTAATAATTTTTATATTTTGTATTTTCAATTAATTATTAGTTATCTAACACGATTAAATGATATAATTGTTAGTTTTACTTGAATAAATTGACAGTTGGAAAATTCTACAGTTGCAACATCTGATTGTGGTGGTTGTCACGGCCTCCTACACGTGAATCCGTGTGATAATTGTTACTCTAAAAGACACATTGAGGCCTTGTATAGAAATTAAATTTACAATATAAAAATTAACTAGTCTATTCGCGGCGGAAAAATTCTTACGAATTTTTTTCTTTTCGACTATAGAAAGTAGGACATGTTTATTTATTTATTTATTTTTTTGATGGTGGGAAGTTGAAAATGATTTTTTTTTTAATGATACTATGTATATATTTCCGATCGTTATTTTTATTTTTAACATTTTTATCGACCGATAAAACAAGGGTTTTAAAATAATATTTTTAATAGTCAACTTCCGTTGATATTTAACAATATATTGTTGATTTAACGATAAATTTTAATGCGAAAAAAAAATCCCAGCAAAGTAAAAATATTCTTCGACAGTCGAAAAAAAAAATAGATAAATAAAAAAAAACTTTTTCAATTTTTCTAAGATAAAAATCAAGTTGAAATTTTTTATTTTTTAATTCAGTCTAAAACGTTGGAATTAATTTAAAAGTATATTTTTAAAGAAAATTTTAATTTTAATAAAAACTCAAAAGAAAATTAAATTTATCGATTAAACTCTCTGTCTGTCTAAGTTTGACCTTGGTTAAGTTTATTGACGTAAGTAAGGTTAGTCAACTTGGTATAATTCTAGAAAATTTAACGAGAATTCAACTTGAAATATATATATATTTTTTTTTCTTCGTTAAATCTATTTTTACAACTTACAAGAAAAACATTCGAATTTTTCTCCGAAAAATTCATGAGGTCATAGAAGTTTTTTTTTTTTGCTCTATATCCGTAATTTGTCATTTTTTTCGTGGTTTAAAGAAAGAAAAAAAATATATTTACGACGTTGACACGTCGCGTAGATATATTTCTCATGTTTTTTTTTTTTATCGCAAATGCACAAGCTTGCTTCGTCTCGCTTCGATTACGACTTTTTAAAAGTTTTTTTTTTTAACTTGCCAGTGATTTAACGTATTTATCAGTAAGTATTTTGCGTTTATTTTATGAGTTTTTTTTTGTTTAAAAATTTTTTTGAGATATTTATTTTGAATTTTTTTTAATAGGGGTTGTGTTAGGGAGGGGCAATGTTTGGATTTGTAACCTTGCACCGTGAATTGGGTCATGGTACATTGACAGGGTAGCTACCCCTCGGCTTTGACGCCCAAAATTACCCCTCTTTGCCTGCACGCTATCGCCGAAAACTGACCGCTCCCTTCCTACACGTACACGGCATTCACCTTCTATCTGCCTCATTGTCTCTATCCCTCTGCTACTGCAGGGGTGGCACTGCCCCAATTGCAACGCGCATGCACAAAACTTGCTAAAAGAACAATCGATTTATACCGCGCCTGCCTCCGTGTCACCTTCTCTGCACTCACGTCATGTTCTCTCACCACAAATCAAATATTTTTCAAGACTTAACTTATTTTTTCTAGCAAAACAAGATTTTACAATATAAAATACTAAAAAAATAACATTTAAATTATATTTTACCCTTCAATATTATCCATTAACAACCCCTGAATTTTTTAAATTCTCAAATAATTTTTTTTTCTGGAAATTTTACCTGAAAAATATCCCAAAAAATAAATAAATAAAGGAAGAACCTAAACTTTTTAATTTATAAAATTATAAAATTAATATTTTAAATAAATCACGTGACTAAAACCAAAAACGTAAATATGCAAAATTATCTTGCTGTTTTAAATCAAAATATCTTCTAAACTATCAAAAATAGAAATATTTTTCGAGAGATCTTTTTTGTAGATAATTTTATTGTCTACAAGAAAGGTCCTTATCAAAATTCATCTAACTTGCAACCATATCAAGATATTATCAAATAAAAAAAAAAATTCCAATGTTTAAAGTTTATTATTCTATTTTCCTGACTAATACAACGTATTTTATTATACAATGTTGTATTTTCAGATTTTACAATCTATTTTTTCATAAAAAAAAATTATTAACAAAAAAAAGTGATGAGAGACGCGTTGACATGAATTAAAAATCTAGATTTTTCGTTTTCCACTTTTTCAGTTGAATGAAATTCCGGTTTGAATTTATTGCAATGTTTTCATCTGTCTGCAATATATATAGAGCTTGCGAGAAGCATTTTGAGCGTTGGGTATTAGTGGCGATCAATATATGAGAGGGAGAAAAATCAGCAGCAGACAGCGACCTCCTCATCCAACAGTAGTCTGCGGCGAGGAGCCATAAATTAAGTATAACTCTGCCGGAGAAATAACACAGAGTATCATCTATTTGCCTATCTAATTGGCCTGTCAACACTGCCACCTGCTGACAGACTGCCTAGACCAGAGCATCACAGGATGATCGCCACGTCTTGTCTGGGATGCGACGTCAGGGCCAGGGTCTCGCGCTCCAGGGCTTGCCAGTGAGGGAGGGGGAGCATCTAGGTCAATGCCTGCCCTCGTCCCGGGGTTTGCTCCGCAACCCGACCAAAACTTCAACTCCCACTGGCAGACTCACCCTCAAACACTCGTCTAGAGTTCACTGCAGCCTTATCTGATCGATTGTGCAACTTTGCAACGTGATTTTTCACCGTTGCACTGTCATTTCAATTGATTTACATCCAATCTACAACTTAAACCCTCGATTTCTGTTCGGAAACCTTTGATACATGACCTGGATTGATGAAAAGTTCATTTTTTCCTTGAAATCACTTGGACTGAGCTATTTGCAACGCGTTTAAGACGATAAACATTATAGAAATACTTCTGGCAATTGTTTAAATAAAAAAAAAATTGAAAATCATCAATGTAACACGGTTTTAGTGATTTAAATGCAAGATTTTCGAATAGAAATGACTTGATATGAGGTTTAAAAATTATTTAAAGCACTTTAAACATTAAAAATAATTTTTTTTATGCTTTTAATCGAGTAAAATGTTGTTTTTAATTGTTGTAATTTATGAAAAAGTGAATGAACGATAAAGTTATTGATCCTGGTTCATAAAGTTTCTTCATTAACACCTCAGGGAGCACTGAATTTTTTTTTTTCAACACAGTTGTGGTGGAATGGGATCAATGAGCTGTAAGAAAATGCCTCGCTTGTTCACCCACGCATTATTTTTACATCGTGGTGCCCGCAAAAAAAAATTATTCTTGTATACGAGGTTTCAAACACTATATGTAAAAGTGACATACGCGTTTTTTTTTTCTACAAATAGATAGAGTATTTTTTTATAGTTAAAATTTTATTTCTGTAAGAAGTAGACTCCCACGCGTATATGTGCATATTGCTTCTAGGCTGCTTTGATTTATTTCATTGTAAAATTTGCTGTAAACTGCGATTTTTACGTTCCCACGATCGCTGGCATTTTGCAACAACCACATTGCAATCTTATACAGATAAATATTTCACATCGAAATTTAAGATGAAAATATAGTGTCATATATGTTTTACTGCAAATGAATGTTTTTTATTTAAATTTTAAAATTTAATTTTAAGAAGTTTTAATGAAACAATATTATTTTATGTTTTTTCGATTTTTTTTTTTTTCTAATTTAGAATCATCTATTTTGACGTTAGAACCTTATAATTTCAGATGAATTGAATTAAATCGTATGGATAAATAATAATATTGATTATGTTGTGAACCATTTTTGATAATTTTTTATGCGTTTTATATTAAAGATATCTTTTTAGGACGTCTAGAGGCTTATCAAAAGTGTGCTAGATAATAAAAAAAAATTTTGTGTGCATTAAAATTTATGTTTTGATTGATTAAATTAATTTTTATTTAATTATGCCAAATAATTTCTTATTTAAACCATGAAAAAAAGGTTGAAAAAAATTTTTTTTCGTGTTAAAAAAATTACTTATTTTAATAATACTATTAACAACAAATTTGATATAATTTTTAACAATTATTTAAAGAATTTTTAATTTGTATTTTGAAAAAAATAACGATTTTATAGTATACGAAAAGAAGAAATTAAAAGAAATAATTGTTTCATGTAAATTTGAATAATTTGTATACTTCATTGTTTAACATATCTGTCAAATTGCCAATTGGCAGCAAGAAAGCTAATTATATTAAATAAACAAAGCAAATATTTCTGCATTTTATAAGACAAAAGAAATTTTATATGTATAGTGACATTAATCTGCTGGGCTGTCAAAAACATTTTATCTCCTCCGATTACTTAACAACAACAAAAAAACGCCAGAAAATAAAATTCACAACAAAATCATATTTTTTTTCCTTCATCACAATATACACACGCGTGTACGCATCGCACAAATAGACATTTTTTCCCCAAACAAAATGAAAAAAAAAAAAAAAAAACGCGCGTCAGAAGATGCCGCCCCAAATATTTATCCTCTCTACTGATGATAAACATTCGACAACATCAGACTTCTCATTCTGCATTTAAATTTTTTCAGCTTCATATTTTTCTGAAAAAAAAAAAAAACCGCCATTGCGCTTTTCATCTCTATATCCGTATTTGCGCCTTTTTATCCAACCGAAAAAGTCAGTGTATATTTATGAATAAAAAAAAAATAAAATAAAATGAAGTAAATAAAATGTATTCATCTCTTTGTTAAATTTATACAACACAAAGAAATATGCGCATGAAATAAAATAAAGTAAGCATGAGAAATTTGTGTCTGAGTTGTCACATTTCTGTTGATTTTTTTCTTTTTTTTCCAGATGAATTATATACAGAGATATGATGGCATATACACAAGAGCGTGTGAGATAAAAAAAAATGTATTGAAGGAGTAAGATAAGATAAATGAGATTGGTTCGAGGGAGAATACTCAGGAGATTTATAAGAGGGAGAGATCCTCGGTAGGCATACCTTGAGAAACATCCTGCAAAAATGTCGCTGGCCATGAACACTCGAAAAAAGACCTTAATCTCCCTCCCAAAAAAAAAAGTCCTGATTTTTTCCATTTTATGAAAGACTAACCTTGAGAAATTTCTTCGAATTTATGATACATTTGCCATGATATATTTAATGTTGTAAAGATTTTTTTAATTACTATACTTGAACGATAAAAAAGTAAAAGAAAATGAAATTTAAATTGTAAATATTTTGAGTGAAGAAAAAAAGAAGAAATTACGCGGTGATTCAAAGTTTAGAATAAATGTGTTTACAAGCGAGGCCATTGCACGCAAGTAAAAATGATATAATATATATATGTATAAATAATCGGGGTGTGTTAAGAGAAGTGATATATTGTGTACGGGCGATTTCAGCAATGGCTGAACACAACAATTTTAGCACAAGGTCTTTGCCGGTATATTTCGACCAGACGCAACCCACTTTTCGTCGGTATTACTTCACATACCAATTAAACAGTCGACATCTGGTAGTTATACCAATACTACTACAATAAATCCCATCAATTTGTGAACGTAACCATACAGCAGAACAATTTGGACAATTGCGTGTAACCTTGTCAAACAAACAAGTCATTTTATAAAGCACATATTGTATCATCCACAAATATCAAGAATTTTTTTTTTTCACTAATTTATGAATAATTCAGTAAATAATTGAGACAGCGAAAAATGTTATTGGATTGAAATTATAGAGAATTTAATTATACCTGCAAAAAATGTAGAATAAATTTTCCCAATATTTTGGCTTATATTTTCCTCTCCCTCCTAAATACGCTAGGCACATCCTTTATGTCGGGCGAGGTCATGCAGGGGGAGAAAACACGAAGAAATAGTGATTTTTGGTGGATTTTGACCGTTCGACGTGCCGAATGGCATTTTTTCAATATCACCGCGGAAAAAATTAGTCTACGGATTAAGCAGGTCGATTATTTACATTCGGCGTGAGAAAATACATCTAAATTTGTCGGTCCTAATAGTTTAAAGCCTCGACAATCGATTAAGCAGGCCTAAAAACCAAAAATTTTAGTGTGATTTTAGTGAATACAATAAATAACAAGAAATTTACTTCAATTTCGGCTGCCGAATGGCATTTTTATATTTTTCATACGTATAGATTGATCTTCAAAGGGGTTGCTAATTTTTAAGGGTATTCTTTAAATACTATATTAACTTAAAAAAATTATTCCAACGCGATGCAAAGCATTGAACAATATATTGCTCAACTATTTCGCGTCAAATCTCAAGAATCCCTGATTTAGGGGGTTGCTAAGGATCTTGATACTGCAGACGTTAAGAGGTTGTAAATTTTTTCCAACATTCTATAGACCCTATAGTACCATGAAAAAATTATAACTCCCCAGGCTACCGATCCTATCCGCTCCTGTCATGACAGTTTCAGCCTCATCTTATTTAAATTCACACAAAACCCCGAATATCTCCTAAACTACAAGATTTAACAAATTTTTTACAGAAACCTTTTTTATAGCTCTCAAAATTCCCTACAAAAAAGATTTCATGAAAAAATCCCGTATATCTAACACCTACCCTAATATTCCAAAAAATAAAAAATTTTCCTCAATAAAATGAGATAATTTTTCTATTATTTTTGCTGTAACAATTTTTAACATATTAAAAATATTCTTAGTCATGAAAATTCATGTGTTTTGCAACAATTTATCCACAGCAACAGATTTAACGTTGTCGATCGAATGAGTAATGAATAGTTGTCAATCCGAAAAACAATATGTTGACTAGAAAATGCAATCGCGTGAGTAGATATTCAGGAGAATAGTCGTGGAAGTGAGACTGTAATACATTACTTGCTATTTGAGCAATGCAGTACTTCTTCAAAGCCTTTGAATATTTCATTGGACGTAGCGCGGGCGGTCCGACAGCGAGCGGCGACGTTTCTCTCGGTGCTTGCCAGCACAGATGTCTGTCTCGCTCAATAGACACGAAGTCTCGCGTGATACACACACACACACACACACACACACACATACTTTACACACGCGATTATACACATATAATTGTACTCTCCTAAAGTTCCGTTATCGAATTGTCATTCAAATCCCGTGTCTCAGACAATTACAAGAACTTAAATTCCAATGAAGTGATTCTTATCGAAAAAAAAAATATTATATACTCTATTGAATGTTATTTTATTCAACTTTCTCTATTTGATGACTGTGATTGTGGCCTGTTGCGTTGAATCCCATCAAATTAGTCCTCCCCCTCCTCTGCGTGCGTATAACTAAAAATCTTCATTATATACTTTCATCATCATACCCCTCAATGTATCGTTAATATACCTGTGAGAACATTCACCTGAAACCGCACGCATATTATTTTTTTATTTATGCAATATCACATTAATATTTGGACACAATATTTATCGACTTTCAATTTTATTTCATTCATATAATAATGAATTATTGAATGATAAATTTTGTAATATTAATTAACAAAAGTACCGTAATGTTAAAAAATTACTTCGAGTTTTTTTTTTAATCAAAAATATCTATGAAACTAATAAAGATAGAAATTTTTAACAGGAGATCTTTTTTTTAGAGAATTTTATTAGCTTGAAAAAAGATTCTAACGAAAATTTGTCCAAACTTGCATCCTTATCAAGATATTTAACAAATAAAATCTTCTCAATTTTTTAATGATACGTGATTTTGAAAAAATTAAGATAATTTAGTTTTTTTATAAATTTTTCTATTGTGCCGAAATAAAATTATTAAACTTTTTTTGCTAAATTTAGAAAAAGGTTTTTAAAAAATATATCAAATGCATTTAACCACAGATAAATAAACAATGAAAAAGTGTAGGCTGATGAATTGCGATTTTTCAAAATAGATGAGATGCACTTATGACCTTTGTATAAGACTATTGTGTATATCTAGAGATAGTATAGCATGCAAAGTAAATGGTATATAGAGTCTCTATAAAATATTGATCTGAAAATTTTCCCGTACACATAGCATTTCCCACAATTTTCTCAACAGAAAAAAAAAAGAATCATCATTATCTCAATTTTTTCGCTTTATAAATAATACAATATTAAAAAAAAATAACGCGACGCTGGCAGTAAGAAGTCTCCAGGGTTTATTTATCCCTGGGCGTGCGTCTATTTCCGGGGCCGGTAATTGCGGACTCGCACAGTGATTTAGAGACGCGTTCGCGACCTGCCCCAAGGGGATAACATGAGTCCCCTTTGCTTTTATACTCTCTTTCGCGCATACTTATATTTTGGTGCACCCATATGTTACACTGCTTGTACATATATCTCTTTAAATATAATAACCATGTGGAAATAATAACTCTAAACTATTTAAAATTACATTTACTTTGATCTTCATCAAAAATTCAACTTTTTTGTTTCCTTTCATTCACAAATAACTCCTGTAAAAAATCAAAATAACTAAAAATATCATGAGACTTAAATTATAGAAAATTAAATTTCCTACAAAAAATAAAGAATAACATTTTTCAATATTTCTATTCATTTTCAAGATATTCAAAAAATAAAAATTTTGAAAATTAATAAAAATGTAGAAAAAATCGTTTAACCTTTTTTGTAGCAAATTTAATTACTACTTTTTTAATTCAAATGACTTTTTTTGATATATTGTTTATTTACAGAGTTATCGTGGAAAAACTAAAAAAAAAAATCAAGAATTCACTGAGATTTCCGAAGGGTTTTCTTTAGATATTTTGATTTTTAGGTTTTTTTTCCTCTCTTGCACTACCTTCAGTATGATGTAGGCGCGTATTGATTTCAGCGCATAAATAGAACGGCCTCTATTATTCAAGATGTACATCCCCTCTCGACACTGGCGTCAATACACGCGCCACACTATGGGAAAGGTATGTAAAAAAATTTGAAAAATGAAACGAATATTTTTGACATTTCTGACTGTTGCAATGTTAAAAAAAAAATCAGCAAAATTCTGTTAATTTAATAGGGGGTAATAAAAGTTCAAACATGTTGTGACTGTTTATGTATGCGATGATATAAACGGTTATAAAATCCCCTAGCTTCTAATTGCCTAACTAATGACCCACATCTGGAGTGCGTGCATGACGTAACATGTCTATCAAGCATATTCCTCATGATCCCGCTTCGCATTTACAATAAATAAAATTGTCAGTCGATTTTTCTAACGTGGAAAAAATAGAGAAAAAGAAAGCTAGAATAATTTTGGTGCGGTGTTTTGAGAGTGAATTATTGAATGAATGCTGGATAAGGATCAGCTCGAGTTACCATCAAATCCCATGTAAAGGTTCTTGTGGCTTCAAAAGGCTCACCAAAAATCACACGTGCCGCGCAAGAAAAGATTTCAAGTCAGTGCACATAAAAAAAAACCGATCCAACATCTACCTGAGCATTTTTTCAGAAAAAAAATGACTAAGAAAAAAATTTGCTAAGTAAACATGATTATCCAACTATATTTTTACCTGTGTAAACAAATTTTATATTCAAAACATCAAAAATAACAGTAAATTTCGCAAAGTTTAATGAAGAAGCAAAAAAAAAATTTTTCCATCAAGTTTTCAAACTAGTGAAGATTTTGTAAATCTGATTGTTTTTAATTTTTGCTGATAACTCAGTAACAAAGCAAGATAACGAAAAATATTATAGAAACTAAATAATAGAGAATTTAATTTCCTACAAAAAATGTAAAATGAAAATTTTTGATATTTCACTTTGTTTTCAAGATATTTTGAAAAATATGAATTTTCAAAAATCAATAATATCTTCAAAATTAAAAGAAATATTGAAAAATGTTACAAATATTTTTTGTAGGAAATTTCATCACCAATCATTTATGTTTAATGACATTTTTTGATATCTCCATTATTTACCGAGTTATTTTGAAAAAAACTAAAAAAATCACGAAAATTGTGAAATATTCAAGGCGTACCCCTTTTAAAAATTTCAGAAAAATAAAAAAAAAAAACTTTTTATCGATTAAACGACTTGAAAATTATCTTCAATTTGTATTAGATATTTTTAAAACTAGTTTTAATGGCTTTCTCGATAGATAGTGTATAGTAATTTAATTTTAGAAAATGTTCGATAAAAATTCCATTGACTTACTATTATCTGATGACAATATTTCAGAACAATAATAAATGATAAGAAAAATACTACTATCCAAGATAGTATTTTATGTCAAAAAAATTTTTAAACGCAGAAATCGAGATAAAAAATTGTCAAACGAATTTAAACATGCTACGAAGTAACAATAGTTAATGGCATAATTCCTTGAAACGACTACTTTTCAACACAAATCACGCATCAGTATTATCGTCGCAAAGCTGGTATGTGAATTAATCACGTTGAAAGACATAAAAATCAAGGATACAACTCCTTGTCTGCAAGAAAACGCTCAACTACAATGACCTATCCCTAAAGAATTGATTTTTCTTCCTGTCAGTAACAAAAAAATCCTAAAATCCTTGCTAAAAAATCATTTTTACACTTTTTCAAATGAAAAAAAAAAAAATGTTTTTGATACTTTTAACAACTTATTAATTGCATTACTCACCTTGAACGTTGATAAAGAGGTATATCCGGGTGTGAAGATCTCGTACAAACACAAAAATCACCACAAATCAGTTCCACAGTTGTCAAAAAAATTTTTTAACACAAAAAAAAAATAAACAAAAAGATAGTTTTTCACACAAATCACTTACTGAACTGTTATTAATTTAAAAAAAAATTTTAATATTTAGTTGCACGATAGATTTAAGTATTGTTTAGAATAGTTTATAGATATATCTGTCTGATACAGGTACTTGACTGTCCTGGTTCAATAATTAAGTGTTGAAATTTAATGAATTATTATAATATTCTTCATTAAATTCACTTTCTTCCTCTGAGTAATTTTTTCATCAATCTGCATTGAAACACTCAAATGTGCGTGTATATATGCGAGATTATTATAATTTTGCTCAGAAATTATTTACTTGCATGATATATATAATCTTAGCGTATTGAAAAAATCTGAACTTTAATCGTCGTCGATTCTATTTGCATCTGTAGCGGCGGTGAATTTATTATTTTTCTTTTCTTTCTGTTTTCTTGATGACCCAGGCACTATTATACGCTGCAGTAGATGTTTGAAGGTACTTGTAGGTACGAGGTATATTATCTCAAGGTAGAAGGTAATATTAAACACTAATTGTATGATTGGAAAATTGTCGTCTCTTTTCGATTGACGCAACAATAATCCGTTATTATGTTATTCTCTCTGAGCTTCACCTCCACGATCTTTCTTTCTTTCTTCGGTGATGTGCCGTTGTATTATGATGTGGATATTCGAACCCCCAGTGTCGGGATCCTACCAACACAAGGTCAGAAGTTGTTATCACCTCCTCGTACTTCTCCACCGTACTTCATCGCCTTGACTTCGCGATTTTTCACCCTCCACTGCCGAAAATTCAACTTCCACCATCTGTAAACACAAAAATAAATTATTTTTAACTATTTATAATTACTTAAACTTCAAATTTATGGAAAATAATTATGAAATATAGTGTTTAATGGTTAGATCCGCGAAGATATTTTTTTCTTGAGTTAGTTTAGAGTCTGAGAAGCATCTAAAAAAAATTTGCAACCCCTTGGCGTCGTTTTAAAGACCATTGCACACTCTCTAAACCTTAAATTCATGAGAAATAATTATGCAATATAGTGTTATTTTCTCCGTAAAGCATAAAATCAAAATAAATGTTATTTTTTAAACCGAAAAAAATTTTTAATTAAAAATTTTACTATAAAAATTTTTGTTTTCAAAAAACGATCCGTTAAATTAACCCTGAAAATACCATTAAATTTGACAGATTCATCTACAATTTTATGACTACTTTGTATATACGCATTACTCGTCCCACATGGTATACGCTTGAACGCCCCAATATCACCAAGAATCCTAAATTAGCACACGTGAAAAAGGTTCCCCCATCAGCGCAAAAAATAACCCCAACACCCCATAATATGACGACAGTCGCGGCTATTTTTAAATTATATGCCTATAACCTTTTTCTCCAACTGAACTTTCACTGATGGCACTCATCAGCGCACACACTCGCGTATCATCAAAGAGAAAAGACAGGACAGGAGGAAAAAGAACAACACATGCGTGACGACAACAACGCGGAAGGATGGCTGCAGTATATGCACCGTTGTACATCACGATCAAGTGCATCAACACAAAGTAAAAAAAAACGCATCATAAAGAGTTTCAGACCTATGACAACTTCCACCTGCTAAAAGGCACACATTTGTCCAATGAGTTAAAAAGTCAATCAATTAATTTTTTAAAGAAATAAAAATAAATTTTTTTTTCAATGCCGGCGTCTTTTAATGTGAGTCAGAGAGAATACATAAATGCAAATGGAAATATTCATGGGGGGAAAAGAGAAGGGAGCCATTTCCTGACAGATGTTTAGTTCCTACGGATAAAAACAACCCGCATTTACAGCTCTGTCATGAACAACTTTCTGCTATCATTTTTACCACCTTAAAAATTGTTAATATTTAATTTGAAATATAATGGAAAAAATAGAGTTGAAATTTTATCTGTAAAAATGGACATCTTTTGCAATGTTTTTGATATATATTTTTATATGTATAGCGATGGTCTAGCGAAGAGAGATATAGGGAAACTGGCAGTGTAAAAAGAGGGCAGAGACCAATGGAAAGAGAACCGGAGGTATTGTAATACAATACTATTAGTTGAACTTGAGCTACTTATAAATGACCTTGTTGGACATTAAAATACGTGTCATGTCCATCTAAAAACTATCTCTGAACAAAAATCAATAAATAAATTATTTTAAAAATTCGAATGAACCTTAAAAAAATTTTGTATAGATTTTTGTTGTATTGCACGCCCTTTATACGAAGCAAAAGGGTGTTCTCTACACTCGGCTAGTAAATTTTTAATTTTTTTCAACCCTTAAATATTAAAAAAATGAACCTTAAAATTTTTTTTCGACACTTAAATGTTGAGAAATTAATCGTAAAATTTTTTCCACCAAAATAGAAAGGAAAAAAAAGCAAATTGAATAAAATTTAAAGTGTTTTTCACCACCTAAATGTTAAAAAATGAAGCGACAATATTTTTTTAATGGATAGAATATGTCGTTAACATGATAAAACATCTGTCAAAATGTTGAAAAAAAAAATCCAACATTGGATTGATGCTGGTAGGTTTATTGTCCCCACGTCAAAAGCGATAATCGCCACTGCGACGCATATTAAAAGTCTTTGCGACTATGTATATAATAACATTATCAAATGATGAACAAATCAAGTGAGTCATTTCCCAGCTGCATGCATATATGTAGATACAGTAAGTGTGTGTTTCTGTCGGTCGGACGACGCGCATATTTATTAATGCTGCATTTGTTTGATCATTGGCCTCGTTACGAAATATTAAGTTTGAACCTTGTATGCAATAGAGTCCTCTTCTCTCACTCAATGCACTTTCTCAATCCCCCCTATATATATTACAATTACATAGGAGAGCTTATGTCAGAGCTGTTTCATTATCAATTCCCCACTTTAATTCATCTAGTAATTTTCGATCAATTACTAGCCCTAAAATCCCGTTATTAAATTCTTCTTAGATGTACTAAATTAAAAAGAAGTTAAAAAAGATTTTTTTTGATTATAAAAAAAGTTTTTTCTGAATTTTAGTGTTTTTTTTAAGGGAAAAATTTTTTTTTTCAGTAATAGTTGGAATTTAAAACGCGATTTCAGTCATCATTTGCACCGAATATAAGCAGGTTGGCAGGAGCGATAGTAGGCCATTCATTTGTAAGCCAGTCGTGTACGTTCCGCGTCGGCTGACGACTCGTGTTCAAGCAACTCGAGTGTGAATAGCAAAGAAACAAGCCAAGAACTGTTGATTTTTGACAAAATTTATCATATTGCGACATCTAACTGAAATATTATATATCCTGAGTTTATCAACCTATGTAAAAGATCAATTATATCCTGTAACAGCAAAAAAAAAATTTGTTTCAAAGCTATATAATCCCCCTTCGAAATCTTTCATAATTTTTCTTCAGAATCTCATCAATATAACTCTGTAAATAAGCAAAATAACGAAAAATCTCATTAGACATAAAAAATTACAAACAAAATTTCCTACAAAAAATTTCAAATAAATTTTTTCATATCTCCCCTCATTTTCAAGATATCAAGTATTAATTTTTTTTAATTTCAATTTCTCAAAATATCTTGAAAACAATTAAAAATATGAAAAAAATCTATTCTACATTTTTTATAAGCAATTAAATTCTCTATTAATTAACTTTAACAACATTTTTCGCCATCTCCATTATTCATCGAGTTATCGACAGATTATCAAAAAAAAAAAAAATACATTCGCCGCATTTCGAAGGACGTGATATTAAAATTCAATATTTCAAGTGGATATCCAACTAAAATAATTGTATATAAAGAATTTTACACGTCAAGAAAATTAATTAAGACATCAATCATGCCTGGCACAAAAATATCCACACCAACAACCGTCAGAGATGCAAAAAATTAAAAAAAAAAAAAAAATGTCTGTAATGCTGCAGAACGTCTGGTCGTTGCAAGCAATCCATTAAAAATTCCCCAAGCATCCTAGAATAAAAATGCATCCTCAGCTATTGTCCTCTGTCATCGTCCTTCTCTGCATGCCAGACACAAGCGCGCATTTGCCTCTCGTTCTTGACTGCGCGCACTGTGCCTTTCTCTCCTCTCCCATCCTCAGATGTATATTGAAAGCGTCGTCGCGGGTATACGGGCAAAAGTCGCGCACACGGCTAGTAGACCTGTTAGTTGGGGAAAGCGCGATATGCAGCCACGAAACCGGCCGGCGACTGTCGCGACGCATCGACGCTCTGCGGCAACTAACCAAAGTGAAAACATCGGGCCATAATGGCCGACTGCATCAGCATGAGCGCCGCGCCGACTCTACTTATTGTATGTAGGCTAAAAACGATAGGACAAGTGACGTCATGCATGCAACATCGCGCTTCGCATGCAGAGGATGCAAAAAAACAGGTGTCACACTTGATTTCATTTTTTCTTCCACTCATTCTCAACTGACCCAATAGTCCGCCATTTTGTTCAATCATCTAAATATATCCTGATGACTCTCTAGTCAAGTTGTTGCATCTAGATTTCTCTCTCTTTCTCGGACTGTTACTAATATAATAGCTTGCGCAGTCTGCCAGACAAATAGTTATTGACCTTTATCGCCAGTGACCTCGTCGTGGATGCAGGCGAAGAATGTGGAACTCTGTGCGCAGGCGTGTGGTGCTGCTGCACACACCTCGTGAGCTAAAGAGAGTGTGAACACAACTATAGAGAGATAAACTCGTTTTTTTTTTATTTACTTTTTTCAATTTATCGCGAAAAATATTAGTCGTAGAGAAAAAAGTTTTAAATAAAAATTACTCAATTTTTTATTATTTATAAAAAAGGTTCTTAGATTTTTTTCGAAAAAATCGATATTTTGAGAAGTAGCGAGGTCGAAAGCTCACGTGAAAGCTTATACCGCGCATTGACATACTTCAGGCACTTTAGGACTCGCTACAAGGTGAAATATCGATTTTTTTTGAAAAAAGTCAAAGAATCTTTTTTGTAGATAATTAAAAATAGAATAATTTTTATCTGACACTTTTTTTTCTCTGTATGATAATTTTTGCGATAAATTGAAAAATGAAAAAAAAAAAAAAAATTCTGTCGAGAAAGAAGATTTTTTTGCAATAAAAAAAATCATCTCAAAATAGTCGGTTATGGATTATTTGCGATAAGAAAACGTGTTGCAAGTGGGTTTGAAAGATTATAATAAATCTCACGAGGTGTTTGAGAGCCACTGAATGCAAGAAGAGCGTCGTTGCTCCTCACTTTCCACTAATACAGCCTGCCAGATCGTCGTGTTTACGCATCATCATTCCATTTTCACTTTTAATGAGTTAAAATAACACAAGATATATACGTGAGTGAAGGTATTATTTGCCCGGGGAAAGAAAAAAATAATAAAAATACTAATAAAAAATTTATGTAGACAGGAATGTGTGGTGTTAAATTTGAAATAGCTCGGTGAAAGTATCACGTTGAGACTTTGGATGAAAATTAGAATAATTAATGTGTTTATCTGTCCACACCCAGATCAGTATTCTCGATTTCAAACAACCGGTTTAAAGAAAATTAGGATAAAATTCACGTAAAAAATTATTAAACAAAAAAAATCAATAGTTTAAAATAAAAAAAAAAATTATCCAAGTGTTATTGTTGATAAAAACGTCACGAAAAGTCTTTTTAATCGAAAAAAACATTAAATTAAAGTTCAAATTTTGTATTGAAATGCGAAAAAAAAATTTGTATAAATTTTTTAAATCGGTAATACGGTCAAATAATTTAAATTATCATTTTTCTATTATCTTATTAATTAATAAATTGTTTAATCATTGTGTTTGATGGCATAAAAATAGAACAAACGAATTATTTATGTGTAAAATGGGGGGAAAAAAACTTCCGCAATGTCCTTGGAATACCAGAACGCGTGGAGATTGAACATGAACTCCTTAAGAAGAAAGTTAAGAGGTCAAACCGGATTCCACCTTGTCGATACAGTAGACAATATCACACATATTTCAGTCGGTCAAACAGATCTGAGTTTTTAGGTCATTTCGAGAATTAACATGAATAAAAATGTATTTAAACTAGAAAAAAAAATTTTTATCTTGTTTATAAAGTGAGTAAATTTTTTTAAATATTCTAGAAATTAATTTGACAAAGTTTTTTTATCTATTTTAAGGATATTTAGATAATGAGAAAGTGCTGTAGTTGCACAGATTGATCTCGTTTTCAAGTCTTTCACGAATTATTACGTAAAAAACGACGCGGTAAATCGGTCCAGATTTTTCCGATAAGACATATACATAAGAGAGAAACGTTTTAAAGTTTCGCCATAACGTTTTTTTTTTTTATAAAATAAAATCAAGTTTTTATCCCATCTTCAGAGAGTTAGAGACGTTGATGCAAAATGTGAGCTGACTCAGCAGTTTCATTCGTTTTTTTTTTTTTTTTTTAAATTTTTTTTATGATTAATATCGCCGAGACACGCGGTGAATAATTTTAAAATTTTACATGAGTGGGAAATAAAATCGGACTTGGGACGAAAAAACCATTATTTTTAATTTTATGACCGCGGTTTTTTTTACTTTATTTAACAACGCACATCACTCGATATCGATAAAATTTCATGTCTGAGTCTCGCCAGGATTTCTGTGACGTCAATGAGATTAGAAATTGAAAATTACTTGTCCTAAAACCTAATCAAAGGGTTGAAAGCATAAAAAAGAGCCTTAAAAATTTTTTTACGCCATTTTGGTGAGTTTTTTTTTCATTTTTTAAATTTACTTCAACAATTTAAACGTTTTTATTAATTTAATAATTTTTTTCATGTTTATTGACAGGTTAGAAAATATTTAAAATTCAAATTTTACATTTAAAACTCTCCCAGCAATCTTGTGACGTCATTACAGATTAAAAAATGGAAAATTATGAGTTTTTCAAGGCTGACAAAAGGTTAAAAGTATCAGAAAACCAGTTAAAATTTTTATTTCCAAATTTAAACTCGTCAATTTTTCATTTTATCGATTTTTTCAGATAATTCAAACGGTTTTTTATAGGTTTAATAGTTTTCTTGAGACTTTGAAACAGTAGAAAATATTTAAAATTAATTATTAAAGGATTTTTCACAAGAAAATTCTATGGCTTGGATATATTCACTACTCAAGCAAATTATACAACTGTGTCGGTGCGCATTATGAAGCCATATACAGCACCCACAAGATCTCGTTGCAACAGAAATAAAAAAAAAAAGATACCAATGTGTGCACACAAGATTAGACTGAGCACAATATATCCCTTATCGACAATATTATCAGAAGGATAAGAACCAAAACTGGTAAGAGACGACACTTCTGACTTCATTTTCCGACGAGTCAGTTATATTTTTCACAAAGTAACACAAAAAAATGGCCAACAAAACTGCTGTTTCAACTCAAACACACATATTGAATGTCACTCAGAGACGCTCACATTTCAAGCAACACAATTGCACCGACAATTGCTCAAATGATCACAGAGAGCACCATCGCAACAGTCATTTCGATATGACAGCAACTGGATTGTACCAGTGCAGCCATAATAAATCAAAGGAAATAATCTCTCTCCTCTAAATTCCCGCCTACACCCGAGAATCAAGTCGAAAAAATCATCTAAAAAAATTTTTATTCGTATTTTTTCTTGTAAAAAAAAAAATCAATCAATCTATTTCTTTATTCTATTCAACTTATTGGAAATAGAAAAAATATATTCTGGTACGTTCGGCGGGTTTTTGAAACGTAAACAAAATGTCTTCCCGCCGCATTGGCCAATGGCCGTCTCATCGACGCGAGCGAAAACGCGCAGATTTACCAAAACAAACGGCTGCATCTTGGCCAAATGAATACTCACATAATTCCCGGCAGGTTGGTGGATGATTTGGTAGCGGTTCTAGACCACTAGGACGCCTGGAGGAACAACATATCCAAGGTTTGACGACGAGTCGAACACTGAACACACACCGTACACGTGCACGACACACTTGAGCGCGAGCTCTTGCCTCGCGTCTCGATATTTCATACAAACTGCGATCGATGGGTTAAACGTGCAAGTCTGTGTAACATGCGTCGACGCGATAAACACACCGGCGCGCCATTTCTATGCTGCGACACGAAATATTTCACTGTCGTTTGTTGATGACGTCGTCCCAATTCCCTCTTTCCACGACTCTTATCTAACACCGCGGCGACCAAGGCTCATATTATTGTATTGAAACGCGATTATTCGTCGAGTAAAATATGGATATATTCAACGAATATCGCGAGTGCGTTCACTAAACCTCCGCTAACCGCTAAGAATGCAAGCGTGCGACTGCGGAGCTCGATTCGTCGCCGCGCTCTTTACCCCCCACGCCGCTGTGCAGCTGGCAGCGCCACTGTCGAATACAACGCGCGCGCGCGCGCGCTCGTCGACTGTCGGCTTACATACTAATACTATAAGTATTGATGCCAACTTTTTCCCTCCTTTCGTCCTTTTACAATTATTACTGCTAATAATTTTGTTCGCATCAATGATTTTACGTGTTTTTGGCATTTTTTTTTTGGTCGTTTTAAAATTTAACCACCCGCATTTGTCACTTGTTTGGCAATGTCCCTCAAATTGAAAAAGCTAACGCATTGCATAATCGAATTTTTTCGGTATTTAGGTCATGTAGTTACTAGTTATTTGTATTTTAAATGATTTTTATACTAATTTCTCTTTTTAACTGCATCGCAAGATGTTAAGCGGATGTTATTGGCTTGTTAACTCGATAAATAAACGAGATAACGTAAAATGTTATTAGAGTCAAATTATAGGGAATTAAATTCTTTATAAAAAATGTAGAATAAATTTTTTCAATATTTCAATTTGTTTTCAAGATATTTAAAAAAATATGAAGATTTTTAATATAATTGATATTATCTTGAAAATTAATAGAGATATAAAAAAATTTATCTAACATTTTTTATAGGGAATTTAATTCTTAATTATTTAATTTCTATAAAATTTTTTGTTATTTCATTTATTTATCGAGTTATCGCTAAAAAACGAGCACAAAAATCATGAAAATATAGTAAAATTTCTGGAATTTCATGTCAAAAATTTTTTTATCTCAATCAAACACAATTATTATGATATTTTGTAAAAATAATGTTTTTTAAATAATTAAAGCTTCTAGAATAATAAAAACCTATTCATAAAAAAAAATGTTCCAGATAAAAGTTATTAATTAAAAACTATTTTTCCTCATATATGCATGACTTATAGATGACGAGATACAATCTTTGATAAACATGTCGACAAAACCATATATCAATTATCATAAATACAATAAAGATATCATCCCACATGATAAATAAAAAAATTTATATTTACATACAACGCACATTTTCGATAATAAAAAAAATTACTCACCGCTATAAATTCCTCGAAACTGTTTTTTCTGAATTTTTCCACTAAAATCAATTTTTTTTCAGGCACTCTTGCAAGCAGATCTTGCACTAAATGTCGGTAATCTGTGGTAGGAGGCATGTAGGACGAACGGATGATGCGCGGGGCGAAAGAACGGACATAAAGGAAGAGAGGCGAACGTGGAAAAGAGCACAAGATATATACACACAGAGTGGATAGCACGTTTCGACAAACAAAAAACAAAAGTGCATCTCAGCAAAGATGGCCGTTGCTTCACTGACTCAAGGTTATATCCTCTATACCTCTCACCATGCAGTGACTATCTTTTCCGGCTATTCGTGTATCACCAGGACATAAATCCAAGGCAATCACACATGTGGTTTTATTCCTGCAATTGTGCCTGCAGTACTTTCCACCCTATAAATCCACAATTATCTCTATTAAAAAATTTTTTCCCCACAAAATTTCCCAAAAAAACTATCAGAAATAAAAAAAAAAATCTTCAACCCCTTAAAGAATTAAAATATAATTATTTTCAACTAGAGAAAAGGGATGAAATTGAATTTTTTTTTTGAAGTTTTACGACGAAAAAAAATTTTTTGTTGAAGAAATAAATTTAATTTTGGTTTAAAAGTGTGCGGAAAGGGAAAATTGACGTGATATTTGTGTCGGGCAATATCGCACCCGTATTCATTATATCTCTGCACGCCAGAATAAATTCGCACATTATCGAAACGAAAGTGCTTGGCATTATACAACGCAAGAGGGAGAGAGAATATATAGTCGTGATGGTGGTTGCTGTGTACGCGATAGGCTTGAATTAGTTGTAGTTAAATTTATCCGTGAATGAGGTCACAGTGTTGCAGTTTGAATAAAAACATTTATCCTCGCGACTGTGCACTGGGTGTGCAGACGATATGTTCCACATATTCACGTGCAGCCTGTGGACCGGTCCCAAAAATTTCCCACTCTGGGTCAACGGGTAATTGAACGCCAGTCACTACAGAATAATACTCTTTAATTATTTACTAAATTTACTTCTTAAAAATGGCATTAAAAATTATTTATCAACGAGAATCACAGCCTGACTTGATCAAAAAATTTTGTTTTTACCTAGTAACACGAAAAGTACTAGATTTACAGAATTTTTGAATAGGACACTTTTTAAAGCTCTTAAAATTCTCTACAAAAAAAGTCCCATGCAAAAATAACCTATCTCTAATTCTTTTAAGGATATTTCGAAAATTGAAAGTATAAATTTTTTTTCACCTTTTTTCAGCGTTACCGATTTTGACGTGTATAAAATCCTGAATATCTCAGAAATTTAAAAACCTACAGTATTTTTGAATAGAACCTTTTTTAAAGCTATTAAAATTCTGCACAAAAAAGGTTCTGTACAAAAATTCCGTATCACTGATGCTTATCACATAATTTTAAAAATAAAAATCTGGGTAAGTTTAGAAATGAAATTGCGAGCTCGGGGTGACTTCAGGGGAAGAATCGGCCGAGATAAGAGAGTATAATACGAGAGCAGAGGTTGAGTGAAATATAACCTGCACTGTTGGACGAATGCCATTGAACGACGTTGATCGTGCAATGCACCTCCATCGGCGCAGCGAGACCTATTTTTAATTTCGCCCTCTCACCAAGTAGGGGCCTCGCGGGTTATGAACTTCATATCGATATTATTAGCCCAAAAATCGTGGCCTTAGCAGCCTGATGATGAAGTGGGAGAAACTGTTGGCCTGCAGATTGCAGTTTCCGGGCACGCTCTGCAGCCAGTTGCATCGAAATATCGGGCATTGAGCATCGCTGTGTCTCAAGGCCGAAGCGTCCGAGAGCTAAGGACGCTTAGTCCCCTCTCGCCACCATCGCGTGCTGCATCAGACTCCTCTCTGCCTTGTCTTGCGGCTTTTATTGCCTACTAAGTGTGTGTGTGCTACACTCGCAGGCTCTAAACCACTTGTATTATCTTGTAAAACTGCATACAAATAACAACAGTTTATCATTTTCATCAAGAGCGAAATTTTCGATTTTTCGCCCATTCAACTAATGATTTTTTGAAGGCTGAAATAATTTTTTTGTGAGTTATTCTAGACTTTGGCTATTGGCTAGATCAATTTCAACTACTTCCAGGTGATTTTTTTAATTTTTTTCTAGCAGGTGCTGCGACAGGTTGCTCGTGCCAAGGTCAACGAATAAGGACTAGATCATCCAGGTCCTCCAAAACATCTGTTCACCGTTAGAAAAATTATATTTGCTATATACCTTTTGTCCTGCTACTTTTACTGTTCCTGACAAAAAATTTTTTATATAGGATATCTTCTGTGTTCAAGGGAAAATTGTTTTTTTAGTTTAAATAACTCGAAAAAGTGTGGAAAGTGTTTTTTAAAAGGTTTGATTAAGAATAAAAAAAAAATTTTTTTTCGAGAAATTTTTGGAATAAGGGTATCCACTTGGCAATTCTTTAATTTTCGTGATTTTTTCATGATAACTCGAGAACTATGCATGATAATGCAATAATTCATAAACCAAAATATCGGGCGTAAAATTCTCTACAAAAAACGTATGAACATTTTTTGTTGTAGCGTGGTTGTTTTTTTTGATATTTTGAAAAAAGTGAATTTTCAAAAATCGAAAATATTTCTGGAGTTTAGGATGATAGAAAAATTTTACTTTGACAAAATTTGTAGGAAATTATCACTCCTACATTTTGGTTTCAGAATCATTGTGTTATCATGCGTAGTTCTTGAGTTATTTTGAAAAAATCGCAAAAATCACAAAAAAATGAGAATTTCCTCTGAAAATTTAACAAAAAAAATTAAATTTTTTTTTTCTTTCTAAAACATGACAAATCACATTGTTGGAATTAATTGGATTTAAAAACACAAAATAACGTCTTTAAACTGACGAAAAACTGATTGTTTTACTCAAAATGCAGCGGATTTCTCACTTTTTGTAGAAAACTCAAAATTCCTGGCAGATATTTTGGTCTTAGACGTACATATGCATAAATAAAATTATAAAAAATCAAATTCTCAACCAAAAAAAAAAAAAACAAACGAGTCAAAAAACACAAATGACTGGAGAAAAAATTAGAAACTGCGCGCGATTTGGGGGGTTAGAGCACTGGAACACGCAAGATTAGAAAAGCAATAAACAAGGAAACAACAGACCCTATAGGCAGGTGGTTAGATGAGGCAGTATATACATGTATAGCTATATGGAGAAATAATTATAACCCTGAATAGCAAGAAAAAATATAAATTTGTGCAAATATATGATAAAAGTAAGGAAAATAAGTTAAAGTTTCGCATTACAAAGTGTGGAAAACAAAGGGAAAAAAAGGCCATAGTGAAATAAAAATTAATGACAGAGCACGTGAACGACAAGAAAGGGGGAAAAAAATTGCAAGAAACCACTATAGTAAAGATGTTTTGTAAGATTAATTAAAATAGAAAATTAAATTTAACTTTAAGTTTCCCTATTATAGAAGCCTATATACAAAACCGTAAAAACCATAAATAATATTTTATTTATTAGTTCTTTACCAAAAAAAAAAAAAAAAATTCACGTCATAACCAAGCCCAAAAAAATTGTTTTTAAATTAAAAAAAAAATTTTTTCCATATCATGGCTTCAACAAACGAAATTTTCATGTTTTCAGCAAAATTTTCAACCCCCTGGCGTTGTTTTAAAGATCATCGTACAACCTAAAACTTCAAATTAATCAGAAATAATTATAAAAAACAGTGTTAAATTATTTACTCACTCAAAATGTAAAAAAAAAATTTTTTTTTTTGGTAGAATGTATAAAATTTATGTTTTTATGACTGATGAAATATTGTGTATTTGCAAATTAATGAATAATTTTGCGGGCAATATAAATAAAGGTATACACGTGTGTGAGGACCATGATCAATAGGTTGCTGTACTGGTTCTCTGCTTAGCTGTTTATGCCTGCAAATCAGAATGGCGAGGCCGCGTGTGTGCGGCGAAAGTAATGTGTTTGCCGCTGCAGGAGCATCGTAAACTGGAAACAAAACGCACATACGGCGACCAAGGGGTTCAAGAACATCCGCTGCCACTCCTTGATCAATACCAGTAGGATCTCGTGTATCTGCGTTGTATGTACGCACTTTGGATCTGCTCATGCGTTGACTTGCCAATCCAGAGGAAGCAGCCCTGCTGCAAGCTGCTGGAGCTCATTAAACCGCAATATTTATCACAACTCTGTCCTATCACTTTCATCTATCATAGTTCAATTTTTTTTCTCATTAATGAACACCAAAAAAAACTTTTTAAGAGAAATTCTTCTATTTTTTATAGAAAAAATCAATTTCTTGATTCAAAAAATGCGCAAGAAAATTTTAGTATGAAGAATACATTGTTTTATACGAAGTGAAATAAAGAAAAATTGATTAAAAATGACAGTTAACAGAGGCATAAATATTAGCGACTTGATGCGGATGTCGTCGGGGATTAGTGCTCAGGGACAGCGAACGGTTATTGGCTCATGGGTCAAAATCTCCTGTTCAAACATGCAATTTATACCGAGCAGTAGAGTAGGCGACGATAATTTGCAGGCTGGCATGCACGAGCGCGGCTTGCTGCATGCCAAAAGTGTGTGCAGTGCAGTTGAGAAATGAGCACGACCTTGCAGAGGCAATGTCCGGTCGTAAACTCACATTACCATGTAAAAAATATCAACTATAAAGTATACATACCGCTGGGGAGCTAAATAAAATGAATTTTATGTAAATCAATTGGTCGTCCGCCACTTGCACTTTGATGTTATGGCTCGTGTGCATCGTGTCGCGCGCGCCGCGTGATGATTTGTAGATGAGTATACAAGTCGCACATTTTCCGGTGCATATGTGGTGGCCTCGCGCTAAAAACGACTGGACGCAATGTCACCAGAGAGTAGATGCGTACCATTCGCAGAAATGTTCCGCGGGCCAAAAATACACTGTGAAATCCTATGCTCAGGGGCTAAATCTATAACAACTTTTATCCTTTTCTTTTTTTTTTATATGAAGATAAACAAAAAAAAACGGAGTTTTACACAGTGATGAGGGCATTGGGATGACAGCCTTTCGTCCCACACGATTATTCGTTCTCATTAGAATTTTAAACGATGTCGTTAGTAATTAGAGACTTGCCTAAAAGCTTTTATATCGTGTAAAAAAAAATGAAAGACGAAAAAAAAATTTTTTTCATCCTTATTTACAGTAGATAGGACATAATCTTTATCAGTACACACGGACCAAATTGAGATTAAAAAAGAAAATAATGCAGAGTTTGTATTTTTAACAGTGCAGGTGAACACACACTGCGATTTGAAGAAGATGATGATAAAATTTCGTGTGAGCACCACTGTTGAGACTAATGTTGATTAATTTGTTGAAAACTTGGTGAACCATAGACTCCACTAATATTTTTCAAGTGTTATGAATTTGATGGTTGTTTTCGGATCGGTGACTTGACCTCCAGACGTGCAGCGACTGCATCCAATTTATATCCTGCACTCAGCATCTTTGTGAGAAAGAGGAAAAAGATCTTTACAGCTGTCCAAGTCAGGGTCGCTATCTGCACCACCAGACGCGCGAAAAATACTTGCATTAAGTGCAAATGACCCTTAATAAAATCGAATTCATGTTTACAGTTTTTTTTTCGTTTTTTTCAACTCTTCCTTAACGTCCAAGGGTGATAGTATAAATATTTTGTGCTGTAAACGTATAAGAAAAAATCATTTTTAACAATCGAGAAAAAAATTTTTGTTTCAAATATATGTTTTAAAAATATTTCATCAGTTAAAAAAATTTTTAAACATAAAAAAATCAACTAATTAAATTGGATGATGTATAAAAAAAGAGAAAAAACACTTTAGATGACAAAAGAGGCTTGTAAAAGTTTTTTTTTTCATATTTGAAGCCCTTTTTAGATCATTTTCGACTGATAAAAAATTTAAACTCTCACTTAGTCAATGTATAAAACCCATTAATGATGAAGAATGACAGTCAAAAATTAGCAGCGAGACTTTTGATCGTTGTGACGTGATTTATTTGAAATTCCTGCGGGTCTTTCTCTCCACACACGGCATATATGATATAAAAAGGCCTCACAAAAATTTCAGATAATTGATGACTATACCCTACGGAATGTAATATAAATACAAAAAAAGTGAAAATCATGCCGGTTAAAATGCTCTAACTTATCCAACTCTTCAACAACGAGGAAATATCCCGAAAAAAATGTTTTTAGATCGATTTAAATTTGGATATTTTTCAGGAATTTTAGACGCGATAAATTTCGTTCTCAATGAGCCGGATGTTCAAGACAATTAAAGAAGTTAGTTGAAGGTAAAAAAAAGGGTTGAGCAAATTTCCAATATATCCTACAGGTATAATTCTATAGGATTAGAATATCTTTGTAAGAATAACTTGAAAGAAAACCGGCGTTTCTATGGCAACAGACACGCAAAAAAACCATTGATAATAATACATGTGTCGTGAGCTTCTGACCAGTTCATTCACATCTGTCATCCTACCATCAGAAATGCCCGCATTCTCCCTAAAATCCTTTGAAAACCTCAGTCCCAGCTGGCCCCATCATCAGTGAGGAAACATTCATTTTCTCCAACTTGATCACACGCATTATAACCACTTGAAACTTTCAGAAAAAAAAATTTTCAAGGATTCTTCAATTCTACAGCACTCAAAAATTTCTTGAAATAATTTTTCCACTCAATGAGACAATGTCATAAAATGCGGTAAGATTTTTTTTTAAGTTTTGTGACGATGAGCTGACAAATTTTCGTGGTGGCGCCAAAGATATTTTTTTCTCAATTGCAAGGGATGGTCCACAGACTGGTATAAAGGTTCCTCAGTTATTTTCTCAACCCATTTTGCAGGTTCTCAACCTTGTTTACATAAATTCGGATGAGAGAAAAAAATCATCAGGCATCGACACACACGTCCATCGACCTCGAAGGTGCCATTTACTCCTCTCGAGGTGAATCATCCCACGTCCAACTCACGCCAAATGTCTGTGAGTATAACAGTACATGTTATTTTGTTGAATGTCATGGAGTTTTGCCAATAGAATCCTTATAGAAATTATTATCTTCCTTTCAAATAAACAAAAATTTTCACTCAAATAAAAATAAAATATCAAAAAATTTTTTTCATACTACGTATATAGTCTTGATAGTATTTTCCAGCTGAGGAAATAAAATTTTCAAGCATTTATAACATGAATTTTTCAAAAATTGCATATTTCAATTTTTTTTAACTCAAAAAATTTTTTGATCAGAGGAATAATTTTGTTAAACACGCGATTTGATAGTAAAATTGCGCTGGTGGGAGTCATTAAACTCCGACAAAAAGAATTTTTCAACATTGGCAGATGGAAATTCTATGCATGAAAATAGCATAAGCAGATAAGAGAGATCGAACGGCGAGAGAGAGAGCGATTTCCATTGGCATATCAACTTGACAGGAAAAAAGTTGGCTTTTGTGGAGGGTGGGGCACAGCGGGGAACCAGGAGTGTGACGAACAGCCACGGAGGAGTGGTGTCTGCGTCTACGACCTTGGCTGGGGCCGCTCCAAGGTCGATCCTCCCGCCACCATACGCACCAACGTCCCGTACTCTCGGGATCAATGCCAGGGTCAATGTCACGCCACCGACCACTTTACTCAGTTTGTAGGGATCCGTGATGTCCTATTCGTGCCTTCCTTCCTCTATCGCCATCATAACATCTGTGCAATGGCCTCTATCAAGTGTATTCTAAATCTACCAGGCCATTTTTATCGCTCATACATAACGCCCACACGAAAGTGGCATCTTGGAATTTTTTTTTGGCCTAAAAAAATTATTTATCGTTTTTTTTTCTCGCATTTTGTAATTTCTAACCACTCAATCAGTCAAATGAACACTTTAATTTGTCTTAAACAAGTCTCAGACCATTTTTTTTTACGTCCCTTGTCAATTTTTCTGACGCTGATTGATGGAAAAAAATTATTTTGATCGGTAGAAATAAAATTTATTTCAATTAATCTCACAAAAACACTGAAATATTGCGTAAATTACTCCTAATAATATTTTAATTTTTTTTTACTTTGAAGAAAAAAATTTGTTAAGGGTGTGTACCCCCATTTGAGAATCTCGCGTTTTTCGTGGTTTTTTTTTTAGTTTTTCACCGATAACTCGATTTCTAAGCGAGATAATGAAAAATTTTATAGGAGTTACTTAAATCAGAATTAAATTTTCTTTAAAAAATGTAGAATAAACTTTTTTGATATTATGCGTTGTTTTCGAGATATTGCGAAATATCAAAATTTTAAAAAATCGGTAATATCTCGAAATTAAAGAAAGTTATAAAAAAATTTGTTTGATGTTTTTTGGAGATAATTGTAGTGTCAATCGTTTAACTTATATAAACAATTTTGTTATCTCGATTATTTATCGAATTATCATGAAAAAATTGAAAAAAAATTATGAAAACAGCGAAATTCTGGGGTAAAAAATTTGTTTTAGGTATATTACAGAAGATACACATTGTATCTCAGCCAGACAAATAATTTCTTATCACCCGTAAATAAACTTTCGCATGATGAGCCATGCAGTTTTTATATTTCACAACGTTATATTGCGACACGCGGACAATCGATATACAACGATAACACGGACATAGAGAATATATGATAAGCAACGCGAAAAACGTGAGAATGGCATTGACTCTGATACAGAGAACTTGGGACTTATCGGTCGGGTTATCACTGCGAGAAACCTTCGATCGTTTGCAACTTATAACCTTGACGGTATTACTTAAAAATTCCGTCATTTTGCAGTTTACAACACAAAAAATCCAATTAATTTCCAAGCTTGCGCCTGCGTTTAATAATTTATTTATCAATATTCAAAAGCATGAATCAGAAAATTTATTTCATCTCTCACGTCGTCGACCGTTGACAAGCAAAAAAGATAGTCGTCTTATCTTGTCTTATCACAAAAAATGCATTATATTCGTCAGCAGAAAGTAAAATACATTAATTTACATTGTAAGAAAAAAATATTCACTTTATTACTCCTATAAAATTATTTTAAAAATGGCAAATAAATCACAACTAGTGACCTAATAACTCCAAGAAATTTGAAAAATCTCACACTTATACATGATTTTTTTTTCGTTTTTTATCGATAACTCGATAACTAAGCGAGATAATAAAAAATTTTATAGAACTTGTATGATTTATAATTAAATTTTCTATAAAAAATGTAGAATACATTTTTTTCATATTTTGCATTATTTTTGAGATATCTTGAAAAATAAAAATTTTCAAAAATCAAAGATATCTAAAAAATTAAGAGATTTACAAAAAAAATTATTCAATGTTTTTTGTAGATAAATAAATGATTAATCATTTAAGTCTTATTACTTTTTTTGTTATTTTATTTATTTACCGAGTTATCGCGAAAAACAACTCTCGACGCTACGAGCACGGTCGATTTAGTCCGAAATAACGAGCATCATCAGATTAAATTTTGTGAGATAGCGTTGTACGATAATTAGTGGCTTTATTAGCGGTAAATTATTATTGCATTACGAAACAGGTGGTAGTTCTAGTTGATTATTGATTTTAGCTTGGTGCTATGGCAGTGCTTTGCAGTAACTGAGATGCTTCGCGAACTTTACGATCGATGGAGCTACTTGTCTCACACCAGAGTTTTCTTGTATTTTCCAATCCAAAAAATCGCTATTTCGCAGTTTTATCCTGTACTTTACGTATTTTAAATTGTCAAAAGCATCTAAAAAAACCTCTAGAACACACCTGGGACAACATTTATCGTCGGCTGTCTGCTCGACAGCCATAAACTCACGACTTGGCACTCGTGTGGCTTGGCTGGCGGTTATAGTCTCCACTAAAGGGTCAAAATGCTAGGTCGGGAACGTGGTGGTAACTTGATTCATTGTTCTTCTCTAAAAAAAAAAGGTATGCACTGACTTTAATAAATTTTTAATTTTATAAATACCTGAAAAATATGAGAAAAGACATTTTTTTTCGCCATGGTGATATACGTGTCGGCCATTTTATCATGGCCACTGATTTTGGCGGGTATTAAAACTAAAAATTACTCGAAAAATATTACAATTATGTTCTTCTGTTGGAGATTTATTTTGTTCTAAAGATTTTCTTTTTTATTTGTATTGTCTAGACATTGTTGAAAGGGGGTTAAGTTGGGCATTTTGCGGACTGAATGGGTTGACCGCATGATTGACCTAGGTTGCTCTCCTCGTCGTCGAGAATTCCCGGGATCTGCGTGCGGGAGACTGCGTACTCCAGCTGGAATAAGCCAAAGGGAAAGCAAGGATGAAACATGATTAACTCTTGGAGGTTTTGTGTTACAGTGAATAATGATGAGGGGAAGCAGTATGGAGCCTAACGGACGCGACGAGACACGCGCAAGTTTACCAATTGTCATGTGCTGCAGCTGGCAAAATTTTTCCTGGCTCTCTATAACCCGGCGACAACTGATGCTATATATTGATCGAGTGTGCCTGCAGACCATCACAGCAGGCCAGAAATACACAAGAAAAAACATTAATTTTCTTAAACCAGTAAAAGTCGATCAGTAATCTATGACATATCGAAATAGGGGTTGTAAAAGGTAAATCCAAGGTTTTTTTTTATCAAATAGTATGTTCAAATTTTAATGTTAAAATGTTTTTTACAGGAATTATTGTCTCTTATAGAGGATAAACAAATGAATAAGTGAGGTTATGTTTATATACGTCAGTGTTTGGAATTTCGACAATTTCCTGAATTTCACGGCAATGCCATATACATTCCAGTCGATCCACACGTGCTAGACAGCAAACTAGTATGTATCAATGCTGCATTATGCAATTTGGTACGTAAATAGCCGCTGACATCAGTCAATAATGGTGATAATGGTTTATGGCTGACCTGCGTGATGTATAAAAAATGTTTTGATGCAAATGATTGGATTCTAGTGTTTGGGAGCCTTATCGAGAGGATAAATGCGCGTTGGGGGCGTCAGTAATGTCTCGAGAAGTTATGCAACGAGGTCAGTCGCGTTAACCACGCTCGCTTTTCAGCCTGAAAGACTCGCTCGACTTGCGAGGTCATTGCTTTGCATGCACCGCTGGAATAAATACAGAGAAATCGCTTTGATGTACTACCAGATATACTCGCTCGGACTTTGGTGAGTGCCCATGAGTAATAGTCCACTCGATACATAGCCTCGGAATTTTTGTGTATGCAAAACTCGCAGCGCATCAGATATCTCTTTTTTTTCAGATTACTATACTTGGAAATGAATAAAATATGAAATTCGGAGGGTTGTTATCGGTGAGTAGAGAATTTCTCAGACAAAGTTAAACGCCTAAAGCGGCTACTTCCCACGCAGGAGGGAAAAAAACGAATAATAATCGTTTATTAAGTTGCCATTAAACCCCACTGCAGGGGGCTTATATTTCCCTCGTGTGAATCCGTGCACTGAACCACATATTCGCTTCCGAACCACACGTTCATTTATTTATATCCCACGTGTGTGGAGCACACAGCGCTGGCTTGTGTATACGTTTATACGTCAGAGTAGAACCCTTGACGAAAAAAAATCCTACCCTTGGCCTTCCTCTTTTTATTCAACCGAGAAAAAATCTACTATTTTTACTGTTCACTTCATTCCCCCTGCCCACGCATCATTTGATGGAAAAAATTTCCTTTTTTTGACGTTATTTTATCAGCTTTCCATCATCGAGCGAGGCAACATCATTTTTTGACTGAAAAAATTTTTATTGATAAATGCATAATTTTGATTTTTAAAAAACTCGAATTTTTTTTTACAGGAAAAAATGGATTTCTCAATGGCGTCAACTGTAGGCCTATTTTACAGAAGAAATGAGGTTGAAGGAATAGCGTCATTCATTCGGAAAATCTCTATAGTGGGATTACATCGGACGATTGCTCGACTCAAGCCTATTTATAAGGAATTGAAGGTGAGGTGGCCGCCGGCGTGGTTAGCCGATACTCTATGTAGTCACAATAGATTATGTATACGACGTATGCAGTGACCTTTCCTCTTTATGCATCGCCGGGTAATAGAACTTTTGTGCACGCGTTTCATTGACTCTTTTCACTGACGACTCTCTGTCCTACATTCAGAGAGATTTTCACCCGCGCCAACGGGCTCGTTCAAGGATATACACGTGTTAAATTACACTGTCAGTGAAGTTGGAGCGTGTCTTTGAGAAATCCAATCAACGGAAGAAGATTATAGCCACAACTTAACTCTCATCTAAACTGACACAACTCAACATTTCAATTAATATTTCGCTCCAGATTGCTTCTCCTTCATCTGCAAACATATAATATACCTGACTACCTTGACGAAGACGATGTTGACCTACATATGCGTCGCGGAAGAAAATAAAATTTATACAACAAAATCGCCTCACAATTAAGGTAAGATCTATTCTTTCCATCGAAAAAATATCCAACTAATCCTACAATACTTTTTTTCTCTAAAAAATATCCTTAAAAACTTTTTTTTTAATTAATTTATAACTGCATGAAAAAAATAGGAATCAAGGGAAAATCTTCTTTATCGACCGTCAAAAATTCAAATAAAAAATTTCTTACACGGTTATTTTCACATTTAGAAATTGTTTTTTTTTTTTTAATTAATGAGAAAATTTATATTCGATGAAGGAAAAAAACTATCTAGATGGTTATAATTAATTAATTGACCTTGGGAAAAAAGTTTTTAATTCTCAAATTAATTTTAAAACGTTGTTATATGATGATTAATTTTTTTTTGATCGTTGTTGATTTGAATAAAGTGATGTTTTATCAGTCTGACAGGATGAAAATGAGGTCGTGAGAGCGACAAGCTTTAAACAATGTGTACGATTTGAATGTAACGAGACTCTTCCCGTCAGGGATATACTTTCTTCCTAATAGCATGAATTTCAAATACATGCAAGTGTGCGTTTAGATATCTGAAAGCGATATTTTACATTATAATCAGTCACTGTCAATATTCCTGTAAAGTAAATTACCTTCTTTAAATATAAAAAAATCGAAATTTACCGGCACAACATCAGCATAGTAAAGTAAAATAAATTTATCTCATAAAAAAAAAAAAAAAAAATTCATCAAAAAAACAGCCTAAATAGCACTCAAAATTTTTTTCCCTTTGTTAATTAAATTATTTATCGAGCAGCGAAAAATTGGATGTGAATAATAAATTGTGATTTGAAATTTTATATTTACATTTAAAACATATTGTGATAATCACGTAATATTCTAAGAATTATAATAGTCGAAAAGTATAATGTTATATACAATTTTTTATATTTATGGTTAATCTACAACAAAAAAATAACTATAACTAAATGACGATGGTGATTGCATGTAAAAAAAAAAGGGTTTTAACATAAACTCGCTATTTTTCGTACAGTTTCAAGATCACGAAGTAACATTTGCATGGTTTGCTTGGTTCTGGGCTGTACCTCGGGATTCGCAGCAATATCTTCCGGATCCATAGCCTCTAAAACACACACCTGAGCCTCAATACTCGTTAATTGTGAGTCAATGTGATTTTGGAAGTGAGCAATGTGCTCAAGTAGACGCATTCGACACTCGGTAGGATCAATTGGAGCCTCTGGTTCCGGAATAAACGGCTGCAAAGGCACTTCCGGCTTAATCTCCTCCATCTTGACACATTTGTCCTGGCAATTTCGACGTTCTGTAGACTCCAGAGCCGGTGATGTGTCATTAACCGACTTTGTAACATGATCACCAGTCTCTAATAATTTTTTCCCATCTTCGTTCTTGATCATAGGATCTATAAAAATTTTCGAATCATTTGTCACATCTTTTGCAAGTTTTTCTTCAGTTGTTGAATTATCTTCTTCAAGAATTTTCATTAATTCCGTATCCGAATCAATAGATTTATTCTCCAATTCTTCTTTTGCCGTCTCAATCTCGTGCAAAGACGAATCTTTCGCCATAATCTCCGCAAGCTCAGGCTCAGTCTTGATTATCTCCATTACCGACACTGGCTCGACAATTGGCTTTGGTATTTCCGACTTGTCCCAATTATTCGCCCACAGATACAGCTTTGGATGATCTTTTTTCCTAGAAAAAATCATTTCAAGCTGTAGATTTTCATCGGGAGGACAGAATTTGTAATGATTTACGTACTGTGCAACGTTGATTTTGACTCGAAGGCTGTGAAGAATCTGTTGAATTTGCAGCAAAGCTCCAACCAAGTCGTAGGAACGCTTCAGCATAGCTGTTCGCTGATTAATGGTCGACTGATCCTTTGTTCGTCTCGATAGGCTGTGCATAAATGAGTAGATAAGTGTCGTTAACTAAAATTGCAAGGCTATATCCGCGTATAAAATTTTTAAAAAAATGCCATTCGGCACGTCGGAAGGTCAAAATCCACCTAAAATGACTATTTCTTCGTGTTTTCTCCCCTTGGATGACCTCGCCCGATTGAAAGGATGTGCCTAGCGCATTGAGGAATAGTAAAAAGACATCGAATGGCGTATAAAAACTAAAATCCATCAATATCTTCCCATTGAAAGGCACGTGGAAAGGTCAAAATCCACCAATATATAAATACATACATATATAAACTTTTTGACTGAATATATTTTCCGACTCAGTTTGACGAGCTGAGTCAGAAAATACCAAAATTTTCCAAAAGTCGCGCTATGAGGACGGCTGCAAATAGTTAGATTTCTAAGAAATCTACTAAAAACGGGTTTTAAACATCACCTATCGGATACTATTGTCCCTCGAAAGTTTTTACAGCCTTACAATAACGTAAAATAATTTTTTTTTGTAAGCATTACCTCTGGAGTTTTCCCTCTTTTAGCCAGTCCTGATCGTGAATATACTTCTGCGACTGTCGCTGACGATGTGGATGACGGCAAATATAGCAAATATATTTTTCCGGAACATCTTTCTCTCTCTCAATGGCATTGCAGTGTCCATGCTGCCAGCAGAGACACAAATCGCACTGTATCATCAATCCATCTTCTTCCATAAAGCCACAAGTACAATTTATAATTTCCTCGCGTCGTAACTGCTCAACTTTCACGAGTTCTCCATTGATCATCATCATGACACCCTCACCGTCTATTTGAAGAAAAAAAAAAAAAAACGAAAAAAATCAGCATTAAATCCAAAAAAAAACAATCCAACAAATTGAAAAATTATATGTGTGGTGTTTGAACAACGATTAACACGTGAAATGCATGAATTTTTTTTTTGTATGACGAATATTTAACATATAAGACAAAAAAAAAAAATGAAATGACATCACGAACACGAAAGGAACGAAAAGAAAAAAAAAAAAAAACAGTTAAAATATACCTTGTGATTCATTATTAATATCACTTTTTGCAGCATTCTCATTTAGGATATTTCTTTCACGCAAATCATATAGTTGACCTATGAAACAACACAAATAGAAAAGCAATCATTGAATTTTGTTTCTTTTTTTTCTACAAAAATTTCAACACAAAACAAAGAAAAATGTGCGATAGAGTTTTTTCTGGGCTTGTGAGACTGTATTTTTTCTTTTTTTGCATGTGAGAGGGAGTTAATTCTGAACTTACTGCTCTGGCTGTTCTCGTCGCTCTTCGGATCTGATTTCCTACGACTGAATCTATACACAAGTGCTGATGGTCCTTCAGCGTCCAAGGCGCTGTCATCTAAATCCCCATATTCATCCGTAAGCTCCTGCATGCCTGATAGCAAGAAAAAGCATGGTTTCTGCCTACAATTTTGCCGCGAACAACGAAATATAATATTGGGAGCACAAAATGTTAAAAAAAAAAAAATTCTTTTTCTCAACTAAATGCATCGGGAATAGACACACTCGATAAAACGATGACTAATGAATGAAAAAAGCATGACATGCCTTTTTGTGATTATTTTTTTTAAGTTTAAAAATTATTAATTACCGGGATGATATCGTTTGCTCTTGATGGATGCATCTGAGCTGTACTCAGACAGTTGACGTTTGCGCTGACCTCTTGGTGGTTTTTCCGAGTGATTATCATCCGTAGATTTGCTACGATCTTTCATGAAATCACCAACAGCATTTGGACGAACTGGCAGAAGAGTTTTGATGCCGGATTGTGTGCGTTCCTCGCGGATTTTCAGGTCGAAAAGCGTACTCGGTGACATGGCACAATTCCCATCCGTTTTTTTCCCCATTTCATCGTCCATATCCATGCTGACGGTTGATCCGGGCGACATCAGGTCGAATTTGGCGTCCTCACGGATGCCGTTGATGTACTCGTTGCCAGATACGTCCGGACTGGCCACTGCCGGTGATGGAGAATGAACGAATCCGGATATTAACGATTTTTCCTGAGTTAATTTTCGCTTATCGAATTTTCCAAAGCGTTCGGCAAAGGATAGTGGAGGTTTTTTAGGTGTTGAGTCGATCATTGACTCGCCGATTGTACGTGCATACGCTAAATCCGCCACGTTCGGTGTAGAGCCCAAGTATTTCGAGAATTCTGGGTGATAATGCTTGATGTGCATTTGTAAGAGGTTCTCCTTGCGAAATGTCTTGTTGCAACCGTCCTTCGGACATTTGTATGCACTGTCCTCCATTTCCACACGTAGGCCCCCAATATATACAACTGGTAAATTAAAAATTCATTAAAATTGACGACAATTTATAAAAAAAATTTTTTTTTCCTCGTCAAAATTACTCACAATAAATTGTTCCTGGGTTAGCAGAAACAAAAAAATAATCAAAAATTATTTGAATCAAAGCCAAATATCATGTTATATTACTTTTAGAATATTTCTGATAAAAAAAAATATTAAATTTTCAAAATTTAAGAATTTTTTAATTTTACAAAATTCTACAATATTGTAAATATCTTGAAAACTACAAGATCTACAAGATTTTTACTCTGAACCTTTTTTGTAGATCGTGAAATTCTTGAAAAAAAAGGCTTAATGCAAAAATCCTGTATTACTCATTCCTTTCGAGATATTTATAAATAAAAAATTTAATTTTTTACAATCTCTTAAAAGTCGATTAATTTCATTGAAAACTAGTATGAAAACTTGTTTGTGGGTGAAATAATTAGTTGGATAATACTTAAAAGGATATTACCAGTATCGACGGGTGCACTTGGAGTAACAATTGGCATGAGTGAGCATCCTGGACCAGGTGTTGATAAACCACTGTCCGATGTTTTTGACTTTGGTAGGAGTATTTTAATCTTCTTAGGCGCCTCACCAGCCGTTGTTTCGGCCTTAATTTTATTCATCAATGTTCTTTTCCTCCGATGAATACAAAAATCAAACATCTCCGGATCAAATTGCTCGCTCTGTGACTCATGAAACGCGCGAATATCATTTCTCGACCTGAATTTCTTGCCAGTGGCCTTATGAAGAAACAGGACATCCCATTTGCCCGCAGAGCTGCCCGTGCGTCGCTGAATAAAGTGCTTTTGCCAACCAGTCGGTAATTTCTTGTCCGGCACAATAATTGATCGTCGTGATCCATCATTTCCATCAACGACAAAGGCCTCAATACCCTGTGGCTCACCGTTGATCCACTCAGGTCCCAAATCATCTGCATCGTCAGGCTCCAATTTATCCACCTTTTTTCGCGGATAATTCTTCATTTTACCCTTGACATCAGTCAAAGTGTGCGACGACGCATCGGGACTCAAATCGTCAAATGTCTCCCTTCGTTTTCCATCACCATTTTCTAAATGTGTCAAATCTCTTGGCAACAAAGTGCTGTCATCCTTCTTGACAACTTTATCACCATCTGTTTTGGATCGTCGCTTATGCTGGAACAACTCCATGACCGTGTGTTTACGTTTTCGATCTCTGCGCTCTTGTTTGCTACCAATATACGTGTCAACTTCTTCCACAATCTGTTGAAACAATTTATTAGATTAATTTACGATATATTTTTCATCTCAATATCATAACATAACCTCAATTTATAACTTGGCTTACTCACCTTGGTCGTTGTCGATGCAATTTTTGTCATTTTTGACGAACGAACAGTTTTTCCATATCCATCATCAAACAGAACATCATATTTGTCTAGTGAAAATCATATTATAAATATTATTAAATTGATTAATATTATCAAGAGAATATACTATTTATGTGAAGGGGGAAAACGTCAAGCGATTTGCTGCAGCAGCACACATATACACACTGTCTGTCTTGCTTGCACCTACATTTAAGGTCTATAACACAGATTAGGTTAGGTCTCGTGCACACTCACCATTGCCCAAGACTGCGCTCACTTTAGCTGGATATTTTCTTCCATCCGCCCAGGTTGCCAGGATTCTCTCGCCTACAGTAAATTCACGCATTCTTGTCTCCCTAAAGATTATAATAAACACGTAATCAGTTGTGTACTGTTGATTTTATTGTTTTTTACGCGTAAAAAATGACTGTCAATGCGCATAAACACACGTATACACACATAAATGAACTTTTAACGTGCAATCAAACGCTTGAGTATTTTTTTGTCCCTCTAAACACCACTGTCACATAGAAAACCCCTGTTTTACCACTTTACAAACATTCGTTAGTATTTTTTTAGTTATTTATGACTTGTAAAATGATTGAATTGAGCGTGCAGTTCAGTCAGAGAAGTCAGACAGTGTAAGAAATGCCTTGAAATTCGGTTTTTTTTTTTAATATTACGGAGCTTTGAAAATATTTTTCGAGGGTTGAAGTTAATTTTAAAGGTTTTTTATGTTCATGCCAAGTGATGGATAGTCTCAAATACTTTAAATCCAATCCACAACACTTGCAATCATGATTTTTAGTATTGTATTTCAATTTCAAATGATTTTACGAGGACGTCAAATTGTTAGAGGCTGTATTAGTAGTTTTTAATTTAATAAAATGACTTTTAAATTTTAATTTAGACACTTCAATATGTGTCTTAAAAAATGGTAAAACAAAAAATATTCTAGATTTAATCCTTTTATTTTTTTTAAAAAGAATTTCGAAGGCATTTCTCTAAGAAATTTACACTGTTTTGACTTCAACGTTGAATAGAGCAGTTTAAGAGTGAAAAAAATTGAATAAATAATTAAAAAACATACAGAAGTATTTTTTTAGATAATGAAGAGTATTTTGAAGAATTTTTTTAAAACACTTACTGAGTCGGTTGCTCCCACGTTTGTTCACTTTGTGAAAAAACAAAAAAAAAAATTTTTTTTTTGAATATGACATTTTTCATGTTGATTATTAAATTATTAATTAATGCAATGCAATTGTGAGTGATTTAGATTTTTAGCTGGATATCTTTAAAAAAATATACATACTTGGGTTGCATTTGAAGAACTCTAAGTCTAGAGCTGTCCATAGGTATCCACTCGTCGAAACTTGAACTCCACTTTTCGAAATGTATAAAAACTTCACGCTCAGCCCAATCAGTTTCAACAACTCGTGCAGCATACCTGAGAGAGAGAGGAAAAAAAAGGATTCTAATTAAAATGACTGCTATAAAACGTAAAAATAAATAAATTTAACTTGCCATTTTTCATTGAAATCTTTCGCCTCTAATTTGGCACCAGGGAAAAATTTAATTCCCGTACGATTTATCAGTCGAGATTTATCCACCTTAATTTTCAAATTTTTCACAACTTTTGGTAGATTATTAGTTGAATTTACCAGCGGTTTTACGCTGTCCAAGGGGATTTTTGTTACCACAGTTGTTGCAACAGGATCCTCAGATGTTGAAATTAATTCTTTAGGCTCAGGTGGAGGTTCTGCCGGTGGATTTTCCGTAAATTCCATCTTCTCCGTAACGCTCTCTTCATTTTCTACAGTATTTTCCACACATTTATCAACTTTATTTACCTCTTCTTTCAAATTTTCCACTAAATTTTCATCTGTCGTGCTGTTTGACGCGTCAGCAAATCCGTTGGCTTTTAAACTATCTCCAGAACGATTTGCAGGTGATTCTACATGATCTCTATTCATAATCTTGGCATTGATGAGATCTAAATCCTCCTGAGGATAGGATACCACCGGTTTCACGGGTACACTCAGTGGATCTGAAAAATAAAAAAAGCAATGAGCTCAGGTCCCCAAAAATTGCGTTAAAAAAACACCGAAAAAAAGGCGATTCAGCTTGAAAATGATCAGCAAGAGTTCTGGGATGATGAAAAAAATGCTTAAAATTTTTTTGAAGGTCATGAAGGTGGCCAAAGTAAACATTGAAGCTACTCTCGACTTTGTATACAAAGTTGGGATTGCATTCGAACGATTAGACGGTGAGATCATCACGCACACATGTAAATTGAGAAGGTGCAAACGTTCCCGCGACATCTACACGACAGATGAAGCACGCAATGGCAGATAAGACACAGCGCATACATAGAACTACGTCGTAGAACGTGTGGATGTGAACATGCGTGCCGACCACATGACAAACAGAAAGACTACTTGAAATTATAAAAAAATAATTATCGAGTAAAAAATTGTACCTGGATGGTTGTCATAGTCAGCAAAAATTGTAGGGATTGTTCCTTTTTTCAAGATAAACCTGTGAGACGTGCTCTCGTAGTCGGCCTTTCGGAAATGCCTGTAGCATATAAACAGGACTGGCGTGGATCTGCAGTGAGATCCATAGCCAGCATTTTCAAGCCATTTGCCACGCAGCGATGAATCCTTAGGGAATTTGTGAAGTGGTAGACCGGTATTACGCACATCTTGACCATCAAAGCCACAATTATTAACGCAACATTTACGCGCCATTCCTCTACGAACTCGTGCTTTTATAATGTAGTTCCAAGTTCCGTGTTAGCACGCCGTACGAATCGCCGCCTTTTCATTTGCCAACAACTACATAACAATGAGCAATGTGCATGGGCGCCAATTTGTCATTGTTAGCTGACGAAAAAACGATCGATTAATGCGGCACTGTTACGCCGTATTCCACAATTGTCTCGAATTTTATCCTCAGCATCTCTCAAAGATGAGAGGGAAAAAAACCACTTATTCGTACGGGTCCCTTATCGTGTCGCTGTATATTCCTGTGTGACCAGAGGCACAATACTGATCGCGACCCTCACACGCACGCTGCGAGAACTATCGCCGACAGATATATCGTCGTCGCTCTCTTATCTCCTCCGCCACCGCTACTACGTCGGCCAATGTCTATTTCGACCTTTGAAGTTACGCGGGAAATTAAGGGCGCTTATCACTGCTCATTTTATACAATTATTCGCCCACTTTATCGACAAATTTTTTGTCCACAGTTAGCTTGGATTTCTTGTTGAGCTCGTGGCGTACACCCGTAGCCCTCACGTATTCTAGAAAGACTGAAAATGTTGACGCAACTGATGCAATGGCGTTTGGCGCCAACTCTCCTGATTCAGGCGCTTTTTCATGATTTATTTTATTCATAGAAGAAAATATCGCCACAGCGCCATTTTATCTGGTAAATAATAATATTTAATTGTTTTAATATATAGTTTTTAATTTAATCGCACGGTTTTATTTACTTAATTTGAGTAGTGATGGATTTTATTTTTTCATTTTGAAAAAATTGCGCTTGCGGATGCGCCTTAATTTCGTGCGTTGCAAATATGCGACACCACCTAGCGTCGGGCCGCGCTATGTGAGGGCGCTATTAGGGTGGATCATCAGCTAACCTCACTCTGTCGAAAAATTTGTTGTTGAAAATTCCGCAAGGTTGGATTAATTAGACTAAAATATGCAATTATAAAAGGGTAAATCAGTTAGAATTATCTGAATGTCAATCATCAGTAGGATTAGTGGATTATCGAGGACAATGAGACTCTGCTCACTCAAATTGACTTGGACGACAAACCTAGAGGTAAAATAGGTTTGTATTGGATGCTGAAACAGCTCTCCAAGTCTCTAGATTCCTTGGAAAAACCCACAAGTCCAATTTCCGTAGAATATTTTTGCTGTTTGTTCGGACAGAGAAGTGAGTAAAAATAGGGCGGGAAAGTAGAGGATTGATTAAAATGTGGGGAAATGGCTCTTTTGCGCATGCGTTGCAGATGGCGCTAGGATATTTCCGGATTCCGGTCGCGTTCGACTTGCTGCTCACTTCACGGCTTCCACACGATTCTCGTCCATTTTGTCCCGGTGGATCAAGTCGCGTGCTTGTTCTCTCTTTTGAGCTAAGGCCATATCGGCGACTTGCACATTTTTTAAGATCCATCGAATATTAATTTCAATTCTAATCAACAATAAAAATGTCGACCAAGGCTGAGCTTGCTTGCGTTTATGCCGCACTTCTCCTCACCGACGACGATGTCGCAGTGACTGTAAGTACATTTTTCACCACATCTGTCATATTTCACATCAATGTAATTAAAAACTCCCAAATCTACTCTCAGATATTACCTCGCTCTGATATTCCTGCAATACGCTCAATTTTATTGCCGCGTAATACGAAAAAATTGATAAATGTTTTTTAGAGGTTATGTTTGATGTTTAATGTGCTCATGCCACATGTTAAAAAATTTTTTTCTCAGGGTGAGAAAATCCAGACGATCCTTAAAGCCGCCAACGTTGATGTTGAGCCCTACTGGCCCGGACTCTTCGCCAAGTGCCTCGAGGGCATCAATGTGAAGGAACTGATCACCAGCATTGGTTCTGGCGTTGGCGCTGCCCCGTCTGGTGCTGGTAAGTTGAGAATTTTCGTTATTACTGTCTCATTTCATCCACTGGTCTAGCCAGCATGCTAGCTCGGTCAGCAAAAATGAGGAGAGCAAAGAAAGCCTGGAGTTTTCGGGTCTAGTAGCGTGTGATTATACCTAGCTCCTCCCTAACGACAAATTCTTATACTTTTACTGGATAAATCCATGCTTTATAGTCGGAAATAATTGCTAATAATATTTTTTCACGTTATAACAGCCCCGGTCGCTGCTGCCGCGGCCGCTGGCGAGGCTGCCCCCGCCAAGGAGGCTGAGAAAAAGAAGGACGAGCCTGAGGAGGAGTCTGACGACGACATGGGCTTCGGTAAGACACTGAAATAATTCGAATAACTAGAATGCATTATTTATTTTTTTTTGCCAAACTCAAATGATTATTCAAGCATGTATTAGCTACTGAATATTTTCGTGTGGAAATGTTTTAAAAATGATATCAAAGTACTTTCACAGTATAGTCTAGTCACAAGTATTTATCGCAAATGTTTAATAAAAATAAAATTTCTTTGTTGCACAGGTCTCTTTGACTAATTCCAAGGATCAACGTGAGTTGTGGATATCTACACACGCACTAATCGTGTACAGTTTTATTGTACGATGAAAAACAAAAAAGATTCGACGGAATAAAAGAAAGAAAATATTAAAAGTCCAAGCTTGGTAGAACTTTTCGTACTTTTTCCTGGTCCCAGGATATTGAATGATTATGTTTACGCAGTATTACACAATTTACTTACATACACAATAAAAAATAAACTTCTTTTTCTCTATTTCAGTACGAATTTCACACGGAAATCAAGTCGCGTCAATACCAAAACGGCGTACATATAACTATTGGTTTTTTTTCCTAATAATTTATCGATGGAATGATTGAGAAGTGGTATTTTCGAGTTAAATTAACTGTAACAATGATTATTTGTGATTTTTAACGGAGTAAATTTTTTTTTTTCGTCACATTTTCTAACGAGTACACGTAAGCCTTTGAGATTTCGCTGTTTTCGTGATTTTTTTTGCTTTTTCGCTGATATCTCAGTAACTAAGAGAGATAATGAAAAATATCATTAGAGTCAAATGATAGGGAATTAAATTATCTACAAAAAATGTTGGATAAATTTTTTTGATATTTCGTCTTGTTTTTGAGATATTTAAAAAAATGAAAATTTTCAAAAATCAATAATCTCTCAAAAAATAAAAGAAATAAAAAAAAATTTATTTCACGTTTTTTGTGGGAAATTTAATCCTCTTCAATTTAACTTGAATGAATTTTTTTGCTATCTTGCTTATTTACCGATTTATCAAAAAAAAAATCGAAAAAAAGTGAAACCGACGAGATTTTCAGAGTATGCCTCTTCTGAAAATTAAAAAAAAATTTTTTATCTCAGTTATACGTTTTTAAACTCATTTAAACACGTATTATTAGATATCTAATTCAATAAAACATGAATAATAGTCAATAAATAGCATTTATACGTCTTTTTGGTATTTTTAGTGACGTGAAATATATTGAGGTATATTATATCAGACCAAACAGTTACTCTGTGGATTTCTTGTGTTTAAATCATCCCATTGGACATAAAATTACTTGATAAACATCGATAAACCCATTGAATCTATCAGCTAACACTGAAAATACCACAAAATTCACTCAGAAAACACAAATAAGAGCGAAGAAAATAGTATCAGGTCTCTGAGTGTGTTTCGTAACACAAATTTTCTCCTCATGGTCACGAATAAATTATTTTTTTTTCCTCCCCATTATCTCTCGATAAATATATAATAATAATAATTATTGATTTTGAATTTAGGACGATAGGCCGCGTTGTTCGGGCCCAGTGAGTGGAACCCACTGGACCGAGGCTCCTTTACCCGCCAGGGCGCGATGAAATAATTCTTTCTGGCATTTTCTCGATACTTCACAGCGTGCCAACAACTCGCCACTGGTTCGGACGACAGAAAACTCAAGGATACAGGTGGAAAGACTGTCACTACCCAGATCAAACGTCAAAACATCGTTCCAAACAGGACTGTGGCCATCGCGACAGATTGCTGTGCGTTTCTTCTTGAAACCCTTGCCATCCTTGAAGATTGTCACCTTTAAGAAAAGGTAAAAATTAATTTTACTCAAATCAAGCATGCCAAAAGCCAAAATAATGGCCTACAGAAAAAAAAAAAAAAACGAAGTATTCGCAGAATTTCGGCATATTCACGATTTTTTTTGTTGTTTTTTGCCGATAACTCGGTAAATATTAAGAATTAAATTTTCTATATTTTAATTTTTATAATATTTTTCATTATTTTATTTATTTATCGAGTAATTGGTAAAAAACAAAAAAAAAATCACAAATGCTTCGAAATGTCTGTTTAAAAATTTGTTTAAATTTTTTTAACATTTACCTTCACATATGTATCTGAATTTTGTATTCCAGAATCATCGGAAATAATGAGATTAATCGCCCGGACGACGATGACAGTCAATTTGGCGACTGATGCCTCATAGCAGAGAGAAACCATGAGCTCGCCAAGTGGATCCGAGCGATAAACACTTCCTTCAGCTCCATACCTGTGTATTGGCCGTGTCAGAGATGTGGGTTGTGTTCCCAGGCTGTCGCAACCCTTCGGAGGCAGTGGCAGACGCACGTATCCGAGCGCTCGGTGCTTTGAGGCCGGGTCAAAGTCGTATAGAAGAACCTCTAGCGTTGTGCCAGTTAGCGAAGAAGTTTCAAAGGTAAATTCCTCATCAAATACTGGGAATTTCAATATAAGAGTGAGTTAATAAATGCGTCTAGCGATGATGACGCTTAGTTCGTGAGATGCGAAGATAAGTTGAGTATTGATCGCTTTTACTGATAGCAGCACGCATTAAGCACTTTTATGCCTGTAATCTCTATGTATAAATGTAAAAACGTGTTTTAAAGTGTAAAAAGCTATCATTTATCGCGTTATCAATGCTAAAATAGATATACTCCTTTAAACATTTCGTGGTTTTCGTTATTTTTTCGGTTTTTTGTCGATAACTCGGTAAATAAATAAAATAATGAAAAATATTATATAACACAAAAGATAGGGAATTTAATTTCCTAAAAAAAATGTAGAGTAAATTTTTTCCATATTTTGCATTGTTTTCGAGATATTATAAAAAATTCAAAATTAAAAAAATCAACAATATCTCGAAAACTAAGGGAAGTACAAAAAAAATTTGTTAACATTTTTTGTAGAGAATTTCATCCCCAATAATTTTACTTTCATCACATTTTTCATTATATCCTATAGTTACCGAGTTATTGCTAAAAAACTGAAAAAAATCACGAAAATATGAGATATCTAAGGGATATCTCTTTTAAAATTTTATGAAAAAGAATTTTTTATTGATTAAATATGACAAAATTTATTATTTAAATATTAATAAATTGTTTATAAATAATAATTACCGGGATTTAAAGTGCGTCTGTGTACTTTTGTTTGCCAAGTGTTGCTACGATCGGGAAGAAGACGAATTTTTGCGTAGGGATCTGCACTGCCACTTAATTCTCGTGCTCGTAAATCATGAGCCTGAAAAAATTCACATTTAAAATCACATTTTTTCTTTTATCTAAGTTTTTAAATAATGAGTTTTACCTCTAGAAGCTTGACTGTGAGGACACCCGTTGTGAAATTGTACGCCAAACTCAAATTTAATTCGCCTCCAACCTCATCCAGCGATGATGAAGACGACCAGGATGATTGCTACAATTCAGGCCATCAAAAAACCGGTAAATTAACTCATTTTAACTCTGTTTAATGATTATATAAAAATTAGAAATGATCTAAACTTTTTGAAAAACACAGTCGCTGTCGGCGCTGCTCAATCTGGAGCCGGTGGACGTTCTTGGCTGCGGTTTGACGATCACCATCCGCTCATCAGTGGCCACGACAGCTCCCTCAGGAAGTGGAGGTGCTATTGGACTCATTGGAGGCTCGTCATCACCCTCCGACAGCCGTTGAATGACTGAAAAACGTATTTATCTGGTCAAATCATCGATTTTTCATTACTCTTTGCTGTCTTACCCTCGCGAGAGTCCAAAATACTCGCGTCGTACGGCGGATCGCGCTTCTGCCACTCAACCTCTTCACACCCATCACTCGGATGTTGCGGTACAGCCTCGCAAACGTTGCCCAGCTCGATAAAATCCTGCGTTTTCGCCGCCTCGCTCGCACGCTCCAAAAGATCCTTCTCAAACCAATTCAACGGTTTGCCGCCCGGTACGAACGTGGGGAATCGCCGCCGTCGCACGCACATTGCGTAAACAATTACGGCAGACAGGGCTCCGGTTGCTGCACCCACTGTACTCAGCATTGCCACTGCTCCTGCACTGTGAGAATCCATCTCACAGCCTCGTTTAGAGTCTTCACTGTTGTAACAATTTAAAAAAACGTAAATATCTCGTTAACTACATGATTTAGCAAATTTTTTCATAGAACATTTTTTATAGCTCTTGAAATTCTCTGTAAAAAAGATTCAGGTGGAAATTTACGTATTTTGAGCCGTTCTTGAGATATTTAGGATAGAATTTTTTTTTTTCCGTTTAGAGTTTTCAAGGTAGTGATTCGTGGGTTTTGATGGGTTTGAGGGCGGTTATGGTTGTTTTTTAAGGTCATTGAGTGATTAGAGACTTACCGGAAATAATTTACGACTCAGCACTACATTATTCTAGCTCGTTCTCGATGTCTTTGTATAGTCACCCTCGCGGTTGCTTCACGCAAGCGTCGATGGAATTGTGGATACACCTATACAGATAAGAACCTTCAATATTTCTTACATCTACAACGTAAAATGTGTGTGTAAGTTGAGTCATTTGATCGGTCTAGGAGTTTCCCGCCGACTCCCCCATCCACAACCCTCACGCGCCCTTGAACTTTTTGTCGATTCTCACGCTCTCACGGCAAATCCGCTTCTCAAATAAAAAATATATATATATCTCTAGTGTTTTCTCCGACAAATGTCATCTGCACACTGCCCACATTACCATGAGAAAAATATCGCAGAGATTCTGTAGTTCTATAGTATCTTCCTTTTGTCACACTCGTACTCTAAGTGGAATATCTTGAGAACTAAGGGGTTTACAGTATTTTTGGATAGAAATTTTTTTATAGTAAATTTTCTTCTCTACAAAAAAGATTCTATAGAAAATTTTCGTACCTCGTCAGGTTTTCATGATATTTACAAAAATAGCATCTTAACTGTAAGAAGTCAAATTTTCCAGTTTTAAGTGAAATATTTAGTTAACTAGGAGGATTACAGTATTTCTGGATAAAACGTTTTTTGTAGAGAATTTATTTTTCTATAAAAAAGATTTGATACAAAATTTTGATAATTTTTCTAGTTTTTCTGATATTTACAAAAAATCATCCGTATGCATGAGGTCAGATTAAAAAATTTTGCTGTACACGCTTCACGTTTTTACACAGGAATCCCGGGGTATTAATTTACTGTCCACGTTGAATAGTATGGATTAGAGCGTGAAAAATTCTCAAATAACTAAAAATCAATAGAAACCAGTTTAAAAATACAATAAAAAGACTTAAAATGTATTTTCTTGATTAAATGCGTCGCCATATGGCGACAGTTCGTGACAATGCTGCTTGAATTATTGAACTGTCAGTTAATTAAACAAACTAGTCGACACTAATGTAACCTTTAGAGACTCTTGGATGTGCATTGATTATTGTCAGGCATATTACTCGCGTTATATCGACGCTCTTTCACATAGCATCACACCTCCTGATATTTGACGTTTTCATTGTGTGCAAACTGTATTACACTTCCCACAGGCATTCTTGAGCTGGTTCACAGAGTACAATAGGCGAACGGGTAGTTAAAACCCCCCAATGGCTCAGTAGATAGTTGCTATCAGGGTAAAAACACTGGAAATGTGGAGAAAAAAATTTTTTCCGACCGAAATATGGGTGTTTAGATGTTTTTTTTTACCTTGCCAGAGGATGTGGCTGCCTCACAGAGCTTGCAGCTCCATACTGATATGATGGGCAATGCCTTGGATGATGAAAGCTTTCGCGAAGGCCAGCTGGGCGGCCGGCTAGCTGTAGCTAAACACAACGCACGCGCCAGAACCACCCTAGAGTAAACATGTTCACTTATTCACCCTGTACCTCGCAGCATCAAAGTTATATTAATGATTAGAGCTCTTACTGCTCTTAGCGGCCATCCAGAAGGCGGTTTTAGGTGTAGATATATTTTGAGGTGGTTGATTGTTGCCGTGGAAGAATTTTAAACTCTTGACAGACCCTGGATGAGATGATTAGATGATAAATGACGATGAAAATTTGAAAAAAATGAAATAATTGTTTATACCTGTGTCCAGGATTGTTGGAGGTCCTTGAAACACATAGGGATATTTAATAGTTTTTCTCGAATTCCATCTCAGTCGTGTGTAGGCATGTGTAAAAGCATATTTTCTTGTTTTTTGTTGAAGGAATGTTCGATGTTGACGGTATTGTTTGTGGAATTTGAGAAATTTCCATGCTAGAATAAAAATATTTCAAGTTAATTTTACAATCAAATTGTTATTTAAGCAGAGAATCATAGGTTAGAATATATATTATAGTTGGTCGGAATTTTATAAATAAAAATCGACGATAAAAGTAAGAATATTGTAATATTTAAGAAGATATATCAATAAATTATGTTATTAATGAATATTTTTCAGTTATTGTCAATTATTTAAATCAAATACAATGATTTTAGTGATTAATTTCACATAATAGAACGATATTATGTATTTTCTGATCGTAAATGAACTGTAAAACCATATAAAATGTTTTAATAATCAAACAAAATATAGTAATCAATTATAAATAATTGTAAATTAATTATTTTACCCTTAAAAATTCAAATTTTCTCAGATCTAAACAAGCCTGCCACCTCCTGTGATTTCTGTCTGCCAAGTAAAATCTCGAAAATCGTCGAAAAATTTCACAAAGTATTAGGAACACAGGAGAATAAAAGAGGTCTATCGAGCAAAAAGATTAAGTTACCATCAAGTGGTAAAATTTTTTGAATTTTAATTCAGTTATTTGCCGACAGATGGCGCCACAGGCATCAAAACATCGAAATCTTGGCGAAAATTTTGTTGAAATTGACGGGATGTATCAGGAACATAGAATAGGCAAAGAGGTCGATCGACAACATTGAGAAGATAGCACCGCCACCTAGCGGCCAAAGGTGGAGCTATTTTCAAAAATTTGAATTTTAGTTCGGCCATTTACCGGCAGATGGCGCCATAGGGTCAACTAAACGCCGAAATTCATTGAATTCAAGACGAAAATTTGCTGAATTTACTTAGATGTATCAGGAGCATAGGATAGCAAAAGAAGTCGATCGACAAAATTTACAGACAGGGTGCGACGTCTAGCAGAGAAACTTTAAACCAATCGATATTTGAATTTTGGAACGAAAAATTACGTGAAATTGACCATTTGTATTAGGAATATAGGATGATATAGGAGGTATGCGGGAAAAAAATTTGAAATAAATCAATAAAACATGAATTTTATTAATTTTATTAGAAAAAACTGCAAAAAATATACAGAAATTAATCAAATTAACTGCAATAAAATATTTAACATAAGAAATACATGATTTTTTCTTGTTTTTACTGGTTATTCATGCAAATAATTAGTTTTAAACATTATTCATGGCAGTATAAGTGCGAAAATTTCTTTAAAAAATTACAATTTAAAGCTAATAATTTCTTTTTTCGTTGAAATCACAAACTCTAATAAATTTATAACACTTTAAATTACACAAGAAAAATTGATCTTGACATTTATGCATTCAGGATGTGTGCATGGATCCCTGTAAGCTTCTTTTGCCAAGTTTCAACTGGATTACCCTGTAAAAAAAAAAATAAAATAAATAGATAAATAAAATTATTCAAAGAAAAATAATAAATTGTTTTAACATTACCCACATTTATCCAATCAAAAATTGAGCTTGTGTAGAATAGTGATTTTTATTGCTTCATATGACCCTTTAAGATCCCTAGCCTCGCAATCAATCACAAGCTCGGAAATAAGCACTAGAATTGGCTCGCTGGCATAGGTGACAAAATGCCAGTATCTCTGCTGATCATCGTAGATATTAGCGGCCTTGAAGGCACACTCAACCTGAGCAAACCAGAGAATCATATTGTCAGGGATACACGGAGGCATAGTAAACTTTGACATTATTGAAAAATTACCCAAAAAAAACTGAAACTGCCACTTGTATTCAAACAAACGAACGTTGGAAGCCGCGCGCACAGCAGTGTTGCTCACACCTAAAAGTCCCTACTGCAGCCACCAGGTGGTCCGAGAGAGTGTGTTAGCCAAAAGAGCAAGGACGCCATTCCCTCAAAAAACGTTTACCTGATATCATCCAACGAGTCACACGACACAGCGGCAATGAAATCAACAAATTAAGACCCCGAGTCCTCTTCAGACACCACAAACCGAGTGTTTATCGATCCAAACAACAGTGGCGTGATGTGCAGACAATTATTTCGTCAGAGGAACATCGAATAGTCGTGGAACGAGGGTAATTCCAGCGAGACGCCAAAGGTCGGACCTGTTTTGCCGCGAAAACCAGCGAGGTAAGCATCGACTGTGTCGGTTATTCCTATGCATTGTACATACATTTTCTCAGCCTACACCTCGTCGATGACACTTATGTCGTTTCAATCCTTCCTCTGACCGTAAATCCCGTGCTTTAGCGTTCTCCTGGCCCATTGGATAACTGTTTTGTGCCGCCGAGTAATTCAAATAGCCTCCAGGTAGAGTTTCATCACCTAACCCCACAAATCCCATTGAAAAATTACATTATTCAATCTAAATATCTAATAAAAATAATAACTTACAGCCTGGTAGAGCAGCTATCGAGGATGAGTGGAGAAAATGGAGGCGGCGATGCCGCAAAAAAATCTGCTAAGACGATCGAGGGCATATATCAGAAGAAATCTCAACTTGAACACATTTTACTGCGTCCAGACACGTACATTGGCTCGGTCGAGCCGGTGGTCGAGACTATGTGGGTCTATAACAAGGAAACAGAGATGATGGTGCAGCGTGAGATTACCTATGTCCCGGGTTTGTACAAAATCTTCGATGAAATCCTTGTGAACGCAGCGGACAACAAGCAGCGTGATTCCACCATGAGTAAAATCAAGATCGACATTGACGCGGAGAACAATACAATCTCAGTGTGGAACGATGGCCAGGGAATTCCCGTGGTGATCCACAAAGAGGAGAACATGTACGTGCCGACAATGATCTTTGGTCATCTCTTGACCTCGTCAAATTACGACGACGCCGAGGAGAAGGTGACAGGAGGTCGTAATGGATATGGTGCGAAGCTCTGCAACATTTTCAGCCACCGTTTCACAGTGGAAACTGCATCCAACGAGTACGGGCTGTCGTTGAAACAAACTTGGGGTGACAACATGGGCAAAGCGAGTGAGCCACGCGTGAAAGACTTTCACGGTGATGATTTCACAAAGGTAACCTTCTCACCGGACCTGAAAAAATTCAAAATGGACCGTCTAGACGAGAACATCGTTGCGCTGATGTCTCGACGTGCCTACGACGTTGCAGCGTCCACTCGCGGTGTCAAAGTCTTCCTCAACGGTGTGAAAGTACCCGTAAAAAATTTCCGCGAATATGTGGATATGTTTATCAAGGGAAAAGTCGACGATGCAGGCAATCCGCTCAAAGTTGCCTATGAATCTTGTGGTCCAAGGTGGGAAGTAGCTGTCACACTGTCTGACAAGAATTTCCAGCAAGTCTCCTTTGTAAACAGCATTGCAACGACCAAGGGAGGCCGTCATGTTGATCATGTGACCGATCATATAGTGAAGAATCTCACGGAAACCCTGAAAAAGAAGAATAAAAATGGAATAGCCATTAAGCCCTTTCAAATCAAGAATCATATATGGGTATTTGTCAATTGTCTAATCAATAATCCGACTTTTGACTCGCAAACCAAGGAAAACATGACACTACAGGCCAAATCATTTGGCTCCAAGTTCTCAGTTACTGATAAATTCATCACGAGTGTGACAAGAATTGGAATTGTCGAGGCTGTACTGACTTGGGCTAAATTTAAGGCTGACAATCAGCTACAAAAACTCGGGCCCAAGTCAAAACAACGTAAATTACACGGAATTCCAAAGCTTGAGGATGCCAACAATGCGGGAACCGGTAAATCATACATGTGCACGTTAATCCTCACTGAGGGAGACTCGGCTAAAACAACAGCCATGACGGGCCTTGGTTCTATCGGTCGTGACAACTACGGTGTTTTTCCACTGCGTGGTAAACTCCTAAATGTCCGCGAAGCCACACACAAGCAAATTCTCGAAAATGCCGAGATAAATAACCTGATAAAAATCATTGGTTTACAATACAAAAAGAAATACCTAACGGATGAGGACATGAAAACCCTGAGATACGGTAAAGTAATGATAATGACCGATCAGGATCCCGATGGTTCACACATCAAGGGCCTGCTTATTAATTTTTTCCATCACAACTGGCCAACGCTCATTCAACGAAAATTTCTCGAGGAATTCATCACTCCAATTGTGCGCGTGACCAAGGGCCGTCAACAATTGTCATTCTACTCACTGCCCGAGTACGAAATCTGGCGCAAAGACACGGAAAATTCACACACATGGACAGCCAAGTACTACAAAGGTTTGGGAACTTCCACACCTAAAGAAGCCAAGGAGTACTTTGAGAATATGGAGCGTCATCGCATCAAATTCATCTACAAAGATCAGGAGGACGATGAAAATATTATCATGGCATTCAGCAAGAAGTCTATCGAAGCGCGCAAAGAATGGCTGACGAATTTCATGGCTGAGACGAAGCGTCGCAAGGAAATTGGCCTTTGCGAGAGATATCTGTACAAGAAAGACACTCGCGACATCACCTACAGTGACTTTATCAACGTTGAACTCGTACTATTCAGCAATTACGACAATGTACGATCAATTCCCAACATGATTGACGGCTTCAAGCCGGGCCAGAGGAAGGTAATCTTCTCTTGTCTCAAGCGCAACGACAGGAAAGAAGTCAAAGTCGCTCAATTGTCGGGAGCCGTGAGCGAAATGTCGGGCTACCATCACGGCGAGGTCTCGCTGCAGTCGACAATCATAAATTTAGCGCAGAATTTCGTCGGCTCAAACAATCTAAACCTACTGCTGCCAAACGGTCAGTTCGGTACGCGACTTCAGGGCGGGAAAGACGCGGCAAGCCCTCGATACATCTACACAATCATGAGCCCGCTGACTCGGCACATCTTCAACAAACTCGACGAGCCACTGTACCGCTACGAATTCGAGGATGACAAGCGCGTGGAGCCGGTATTCTACGTGCCGATAATCCCGATGGTTCTCGTGAACGGCGCCGACGGAATTGGCACCGGTTGGATGACAAAAATTCCCAACTACAATCCACGAGACATTATCGACAATCTCTACCGCATGATCGACGGTGGCGAGCCGAAATTCATGCAGCCTTGGTACAAGGGATTCAAGGGAACTGTAGAAATGTGCGGAGATTCACGATACGTCGTGTCGGGCGAGGTTCACATCGTTGCCCACGATAAAATCGAAATAACCGAGCTGCCAATAGGCACTTGGACCACCACCTACAAGGAAAATATTCTTGAAGCCATGATAAACGGCACGGACAAGATTCCCGCAGTAATAACCGACTACAAGGACTACAATACGGACACGGAGGTGCGCTATATCGTCACTCTGTCACGCGACAAGCTTCTCGAGCTTGAAAAAGACGGTTTACACAGGACATTCAAGCTACAAACAACTATTTCCACCGCGTCCATGTGTGTTTTCGACGAGAATCAGTGTCTACAAAAGTTTGACAATGTCATGCAAATTCTCCAGCGTTTCTATCAAGTTCGTCTGGAATTTTACGATAAACGACGCACCTATCTGCTAGGAATACTCGAGGCTGAGGCTCTCAAACTAAAGAACAAGGCGCGTTTTATCCTGGAAAAATGTTCCGGCGAGTTGGTTATTGAAAACAAAAAGAAAAAGGACATGATTGCTGAATTGGTTGCCAAAAAATACGACTCAGATCCCATTGCTGCGTGGAAATTGCGTCAAAATCGCGACGAAGCCTTGGTAAGTCATGAAAAACAATTTTTTTTCTCTAAATATAAACAAGTAAATTTAGTTTTTAATAACGTATAATTGTATCGCGATCAAAGGAAGAGGCTCATGTAAGTTAAATAACTAAAAAAAAAAAAAATCACAGATAAACGCTAATTAATGGGGTATTTTTACAGATGGAAGCCGTTGAAAATCCTGAGGACGGTGAAGTACCGACTGAGCAGGCGCTGAAGCAGGATAACTACAACTATCTGTTGACCATGGAGATGTGGCATTTGACGCACGAGCGCAAGGAGCATTTGTTGAAGGAGCGCGATGAAAAAATCGCGGAATTGCATCGACTCGAGCAAAAGACACCGAAAGACTTGTGGCGCGACGATTTGGACGCGTTGCTGGTTGAAATGGATCGACTAGCGGCGGAGGAGGAAAAAGAGTTGAAACATGAGAAGAAAAATACAAAAGGCGTGAAGAAGCCGCCACCAAAGCTGTACAAGCCCGAGGAGATGAGGCGCATCGAGCCAACAATCGATACAGAATTGAAAAAGCGCATTGAAAAGGCCGACAATGTGTCGAAGGACAAGAAGGAGGGTATTAAAAAGTCGCCCAAGGTGAAAAAAGAGCCAAAAGCCGAGAAAGAGGACAAGGATGAGTTTGATGCCTTGGTCGAGGCGAATTCCAAGTCGCTGGCCGAGCGTTTGGGCAATGCGCCGGACGATAAGAAGAAGAAAAAGCAAACGACACTGTCATTCAAGCCGTTGAAAAAGGAGAAAACGAGGAAAAAGAAGGGCAGTGACTCGGAGGACGAGAAGGACATTGATTTCGAGAGTTTGTCACCGGTGCCGGCAGCTCCGCGTGCACCACCGCGACGAGCTGCGGCCGCGGGAGCCGTGAAAAAGTACAAGATTGATAGCGACGAGTCAGAGAGCGAGCCTATGTTTATTTCCTCGGATGAGGAGACGAAAAAACCGAAGAAATCAGGCCCGATCACGACACGCAGTGACTCGGACGATGTTTTCACGCCGGATAAAATCGCAAAACCGGCGCCACGTCCGGCGCTTGACAGCGACTCGGACGAGGAGTTTATACAGAAGAAACCAGCACCAAAACCGAGCTCAGAGGAGCTCTTTGACTCGTTACTGGCCAACACGCCCAATGCGAAAGACACGACAGATCCACCAGCCGAAGCTGCAAAGCCGAAGAAACGTGCGGCGCCGAAAAAGAAGGAAAATGGTGCGGGAAAAACGGCAAAGAGGCCAGCGAGAAAAATGTCCTCTGACTCGGATGAGGAAATTTTCACGAAGAAAATCACACCGGTGAAGAAGCGAGCAAAAAAAGTGTCGACAGACGAGAGTAGCACTGTTGATGACACTCCACCACGTAAACCCAGTGGACGAGTTCGCAAGCCGCTCAACTACGCCCAATCGGACGATGATTCGGACTAAAAATAACCAAAACACAAAAAAAAAAATACGAAGACTCAGCGTTGATGAAAAAAAAAATATTTAAGTGAATTACCTCGGATGATGTGTGTTGTGAGTAAAATATGCTCCTCGAGGATAACGCAATAGCAGCTGAGGCGTTTGTACAGGCTCGGTGCTACACTGTGAGCATCTAGTGATAAGAAAATTAATAATATTAAGTTTTTTGTGTCGTAAGATATAAGAACGTTGAAGTGCACACTATAAATATGATTCCAACCTATTTTTTTCGTTAGGTATAATCATATTTTCAGTTATTCCATTGTGTCATTAAAATGAAACGAAAAAAAAAACGTGAAAATCTCACACGCATATTTAGCTGCATTATTTTTATAATTGTTAACATTTATACGGTAAAATATTTCATAGATCTTCACGATATATTGATATTCAACCTAATTTTTTTACCTGAAAAATCTTGAGATTCTGAGACGTACGTATGCCGTGTGAAATAAAGATGTGTGGGCGTAAATTAATGATAATTAAGTAAATAAATAAATCATTACAAAAAAACATCTAAATATCGTTATTTTCACTTGTGTGTCACTTTTTATCGAACAAAAAAAAAAATGTAAACAGAATGAAAAAGTGAGGTTAGAACACCGGTGAAATACGATTGGTCGAGATGGCGCGCGCGCGCTAAAAATGGCGTCATGGCGGGAAATTTAAAAATTCAATGGATCAGGAGAGGAGAGAAAAAATATCGAGATAAAGACTAATAAAAAATCTGTTCAGACTTGTAATTGTATTCTCCTGTTTTTCACCACACGAACTGTGAAATTTTTTTCGTTTTTTTTTGTCGGTAAAATTATCTTCGTCTCTTTTTTTTTCTTCATTTATCTCTTTTAATCTCTACTCTCTCTTTCTTGATGTGCCCACAAAATTCGTATACCAACATAAAAACACAACAGTAGTTTTTCTTATTGTTTTTTTTTTTTTTGCTTTCAATCATGCTTATTTTTCGCTTCTCAGTAGCACTCTCAATAACCATAAGCGATTTGTCGGTCATGCGAAAAATTTTATCTGTCAAAGCTCGTCTGCGCAACTATAATACAAAGCAAGGGCACTTGATAAAATAACTTAGTCGACTATCTCAATAATCCTAAATAACGTATACATATAAAACAATTGAGTAGAGAAACTAACGGTCCGTACAATTTTTTATATTTAAAAAGACGAAAAAAAAAAATCCAAACGATTTGTCCTACCGAGGCCGCGGATTTTATTATTATTATTATTATTATTATTATTATTATTAATTATACGTCACTGGCAGGACATCAAAATAGGACAATTATTTAAATAAGGGTCACATAGGAACAGTCTTTGGGAGCAATAAAAAAAAAAAATTTATCTCAAAAATAAAATTTTTAAGTAAAAAAAAATCTGACACTTTTTATCAATTGAATTAAAAAATTCCCCGCCATATTTTCGACCAATTGAATTATTACCATATTCAATTTGTTTGTTTTTTTCTTATATATGTATATATCGACATATATATCTCGAGATAATTTAAAATTATTTGAAATTTCACAAGGGAAAAAGTCGTTGCTGGACCCGGACCCTTGTTTACACCATATAATATATATATTTATATATATATTATATATTCGATTTTATTAGTATATATATATAGTATAAATATGTACACTCATGCTAATCATAGTCATAACAATCGTTTATCGCAATGCACACGCAATTACACGCACACTTGTGGGAAAAATTTTTTTCTATTTCCCAACCTGATTCGCTCATTTTTTTTTTCTTCTTTTTTTTATCGCTTGAAAACAATTGTCTTATATCGTTTTACTCCACGTTTTCACTTGAAACAATTAATAATTAAATTTTTTTCCTTCACTAAATTCAACGGCCAAGCACTAGACACCGCACGACACCGAGTTTATTATTTTTTTTTTTTTTCTCCCGCCCTCCATCACTATTTATTTTATTTTTTATTTTTTTCCTGCTGCCGCCAATGTGCTGCTGTCCGTCGAAAAAATCCCACTGGCAATTATTATGTTTAATGATTATTTTTGTTTTTTTTTTTTTCTTTCGGCAATATTTTTTTTTTATTCAAAATGACTTATCACATGTCTCGATTTTGTCATCCAGCATTCTCGTGTGCCTTCTTACTTGTATTTTACTTTTATTTTATTTTATTTTATTTTTTTTATTTTACGTTTTTTTTTTTCCCTTTATATCTCATTTAACACTATTTTTTTTTCTTCAGTCAGCCCACTGTTCGATACAAGGAACAATAATACAATTGATTACTTTGCAAACACGTTTTTTTTTTCTTCTTTTTTTTCGTCGTGCTGAATTATTATTGAATTAGTGTATACGTGTGTCTGTTTTTTTGTTTTTGTTTTTTTTTTTGTCATTATGTTGAACTTTAAGTCATTTTTCATATGCGATGTTGGAGATTATTTAAAATAAAAAATCGAAAAAAAAGAAAAAGAAAAAAAAAGTAATTTTTTTCATCCTATTGTCCCTTTCTTTGTTTACTTCTTGTCCTGTGCCGTTTAATAATCCTAAATTTGCATTCTCAATTCAATCAAATAAACAATCTGTATACCTCAGTGAATAATTTAAAAAACCACCCAATTTTTTTTTTGCTGGAGGGTGTGGGGTTAAGTGACGTGTTAATTTGTCTACGAATTTGTTTGTTTGTTTTTTTTTTTTCAGTTTGTTTTGTTTATCTCTCTGCCGTGAATATTTTACAGGGATAAACCCTGGGCACAAGTTCTTGCGAACGTGTCGTGAGTTGTATTAATTGTGTCCAGGCGTGTTTTGACGACATTTTGCGACCTTACGATCACCTGAAGCCTTTTTTACTACGAGCTGCTGGACGCATTCATTCCACTGAACATGCCCGTTGTGAAGGACGTCTGTTGTTGCTGCTGTTGTTGCTGTTGAATTTGCTGCTGCTGTTGTGCCTGCTGCTGTTGTTGATTGTTTGCTTGTCGACCGTGCTTTGGCACCGGGGGTTGCAAATACTCGTGTCGTGCTAACGTTAGAACGTCAATTCGTTCCTCCTTTCTGTACGCCAAGCAGCTTCTGATGAAACTCTGGGCGAAAATGCGAAAATATTCATGTTTTAACAAAGAAATGTATTTTTTTTTTAGTTTAAAATTATTTCAAATACCTTTGCCTCGTTGCTCACAGTTGGTTTGTTGGCAAATTGTACCTCTGTCGCTTTCAGTATCGTATTTTCCTCCAAAATCGTCGCTTGCGACTGGTTATGGCCAAACGGCTGTAAAGGAAAAACAAAAATTTTATAGAAAAAAATTAAACAGCATGAGTTTGAATTTATTTTTTACCTTTTTTCCATAGAGGCACTGATAGAATATCACTCCAACACTCCATACATCAACTTTGGACGAGATTTTTGGTGGATTTTTACCCACAACAAAACACTCAGGCGGCAAATACCTGTAATCGAGTTTTTGAATAATTAAATTTTGCTCTAAAAAATTATTCTAATTTTGTAAAATTTTCAAAGAGATATCTATACCCTTTAAATTTTCGTATTTTTCGTGATTTTTTTTAGTTTTTTGCTGATAACTTAATAACCAAGGGTGATAATGAAAAATGTTATTTAAGGAAAATTATTAAGGGTTAAATTACCTACAAAAAATATTAAATAAAGTTTTTTTCATCTTTGTTAATTTTTGAGATATTTTGGATTTTTTAAAATTCTTATTTTTTTCAAAATATCTCGAAAACCAAGCAAGTATCTAAAAAATGCATTGAACATTTTTTGTAGGAAATTAAATTTCCTGTAATTCAACTCATTACATATTTTTTGTTATCTCGTATAGTTACCGAGTTATCCTCATAAAACCACAAAATCTCTGAGGAGTTAGACCCTTTGAAAATTTGATAAATTTGAGAAATAAAAAAAACTGGAGAAATGTAATGATTTATGGAAGCGCTTTGAATTATTTGAATTTTCGTAAAAAACACACCAGTATGTGCCGGCTCCTTGCGATGTAAGGTCCATCCCATGATCCGGATTATAATTTTCTTCGTCCATAACTTTGCTCAAACCAAAATCTGTGATTTTGATCTCGCCGCAGACGTTTCCCTCAGTCAGAAGAATATTTCCTAGACAAGCAATCAATTAATAAATCTGTTAAATCTCTAATTAAGTAAAAAAAAAAAAAAAACAAATCATACCGGGCTTCAAGTCGTAATGTATCACCGGGGGCTTGATTTCATTTAGGTACTTTAACGCAGACACGACCTGCATCACGATCGACCTCGCTTCTCGTTCTGGAATCATCTTGTGCTGCAAAAATACCACAAAAAATTAAATAAATTACCCCCATAAAATTACTTGTCAAAATATTTTTCTGAATGATATTTTACCTGCTTTAGGTAAAAGTCCAAATCATGGCCATCACAGTACTCCAAAACAGTGCAAAATGAATTAGCGTCAATCTCAAAAACATCGTAAAGCTTCACCACTCGCGGGTGATCGAGAGCTTTGTGTATGTTGTATTCCCGTAACGCGTGTCTAAAAAGTATAAGAAATATCATTAATTTTGATAGCTGTAAAAATTATCTATTAAATTAATATAATAAAAGAAGAAAAAAATAATATGATATTTTTCCGCTTTGTCAATCAAATAATCAAACTTCAGTATTGTCATTTAATCTATATTAAAACAATAATTTAATAACACTAAAAAAAAAATAATATTAAAAAAAAAAAACATTAAACATTTAAACTGACTAGTTTTGTCTATTAATAATCTCAAATATTTCGATAACAATTCGATTTATCGAAATTTCCAATAAAACATTTTTTGTAGCTTTTTAAATTCTCTATAAAAAAGAATGAATCAAAAAAATCCGTATCATCAATACTTTTCAAGATATTTCAACTTTAATTTTATAGATTAGAAAAAAAAGTAATAAAATAACTTATTAAATTGAGTTCATTGGTCTAGACTGGCTTATTAATAATAAAATATAAAAAATATATATATAACGAGGTTATTTACTTGATATAATTGGCTTTTTTGTCTTCTTTCCAGTCTTTGTTGAGTTGATGAACTTTACAAGCAACATATCGCTGCTCTTTCAGATCGAAGGCCTTGTGAACCTCACTAAATCCACCCTTGCCAAGGAGCATAAGCAAGAGGTAACGCTCGTTGAGCACAGGATGAGAATTAAATCTCGACTGGTCCTCATTATGAATGCGCTTGAGCTCGCGAATGTGTAAATTTCTCTCACGCTCAAGTTTTTCCATCTCGAGCTGCAGGTCGGCATCCTCTTTTTTCAACGCACTCTGCCGCAATTTGAGTATTTCATCGGCTTCATAGTACTCCTGCCAGGTGTAGGAACCCGGCACGGCGTCAGGTTTGAGAAATGTGGCCTCGGTGCCATTGTGTAACGACGGTTGAACCTGACTCCGTTTACGTCCAGTTTCACTGTTTGACGGCCTCTTTTTCAACAGGAGCTTCTTCTGCTTGTCAATTTCTTCACGCTCAGTCGTTATTTCCTCTTGACGTCGGGCCAACTCCTGAAACGCATAGCCATCCGTCCAATTTTCTTGAAATGTCGCTCCCACCCTTTGCGTCACAAATTGTCCAAGCCTCAGTCTATTTTGCATACACTTTTGCCTAGCCTCCTTCTTCTCAATGTTTGATTTTTCCTTTAATAACTTCTTTACAACGTCTATACACTTATTTATATGCGATTTGTGCTGCTCAATGAGCTTTTGCTGATTAGCCATTTGATGCCTAAGTTCTTCTGTTGTCTGTTAAACAGAAAAAATATGAAAATAAATATCAAATGATTTTTTATGTAAGGTCAAATACATTAAGATAATTTTAATCCAATAAATGTGAATGAAAAAATTTTTTTTCATTTTACATGATGTAAAATAAGTATGCTTGTAAAAAATTAACAGAAAACATTTAAAAAAAGAGTTTTACAATGTTTAATGAAAGAAAATTTTTTTTTTAATTTTCTCGTCAAATTATCAAAGGGGTTTCCCTTTGAATATCACGAGGTTTTTGTAATTTTTTCAGTTTTTCATCGATAACTCGGTAAATAAACAAAATAATGAAAAATGTTATAAAAATTGAAAGATCGAGAATTTAATTTACTGAAAAAAATGTAGAATAAATTTTTTCCATATTTTGCCTTATTTTCGAGATATTTTGAAAAATTAAAAATTCAAAAAATCAATCATATCTCAAAAACTAAGAAAGATATAAAAAAATTTTATTAAACATTTTTTGTAGAAAATTTTATCCCCAATAATTTAACTCTAATAAAATTTTTCATTATTACCCTTGGTTATCGAGTTATCACCAAAAAACAAAAAAAATCACACGAGGTTCCTTTGAAAATTGTACAAAATAAAAAAAATTTTTATCTTTGCTCAAACATCCCAAAACTTATTCTAGATATGCATTGATATATTTTTTTTTTTGAAAACATTAATATTATTTTCAATAAATTTCTCGATAAAATTTTCACAGTAATCTAAGCACTTTGAGCATATTCTAGATGAATTAATTTATATTTTAACCTATAAATATCGACCTAGAATCTCCTTTAAATCCCATAAAATCATCTACTTACTCTATTAAGTTCGTCAATTTTACTGTTGCGTAATTCCAAGTCATTTGACGCCTGTGACTCAAATTCTTGTATCCTCTGGCACGTGAGCTCGGTCTGAAATCACCATAAAATCCAATCAATCCACAAAATCATAAATCCAAAGTACTGTAGATGCCTTTATGCATTTGTCCTTTGTCTCAAGGATACCTTGAGGGCACTACTGTAGCAGCACGTAAACACAAATTTTTTAAATATATATTTGTCTCGCAAAAAAAAAACAGGCATGAAGGCGAACACATAAATGTACTCACAGAGATTAACCCATCATATGCTGCGAGATTCAAAGGGACTGACAAAAATCCCTCTGAAATACTCTCACAAACATCGGACGAGAATCAGATATAAAAATAAAATTAAAAACAATTTTTTAAGCCATAAAAAAAAACGACAATTATAAAAAATGCGAAGATGATTTGTGCCACAAGGTAGCCTCTATTTACCAAAGACAACCAAATGAATAGAGAGCTACAGCCTGGCGAATAAAAAAAAACAACAACAATTGTGATGTCTCAGTATTTGATAAATAAATTCGTCTATAAATTCATAATCAAATATCCTCGGCACACAAATGAAATTTGAATGTTGGTGCTTACATTTGGGGTGTTTGTCTTCGTTTGCCTGACCTGGCTTGTCCTAGGAAGGTTCGTGGGCCTTACCTGTACCTGCTTGCTGACCATTGAACTGGCGGTTTGTACCGTGGCTTGTGGAGGTGGTGGAGGAGGTTGGGGATGAGGTCTGGGAGGTTGCATCAACGATGAGAACTCGACGATGGAATTTGCCGTGGTTACCTGGGGCGCAACGAGCGGCTGGGCCGACGGAGGATACTAAAAATCAATGAAATATTTTAGAAAAACATACATATCTTCAAGGAAATCTCGGATAAAATAAAACTAACCATAGGATAGCCCTGCTGTGGCGACGGGCTCTTAGCGCCCCCATGCCTAATAGGGCTGCTGACCAGGTGATGTTTCGAAAAGTACTCATTGACTTTTTTACTGTCCAGGGTAGAGAGTGATCTCACGCCCTTGCTGCCGGCCCCGGGCAATGTATCGTCGCCCTTGCGTTTCCGCTTCCTCTCGGACGCCGTTCGTGGCAGCTTCTCAGGAGTGTTTGCATCCACATCTTTGTCACTGTGCGATGAGCCTGTCATTAAACAACGACGAAAGAAAAAAAAAAAAACAAAATGAGTAAAATATCATGAGACAAGGTGTTAAATAATTCTTTTTACTCACCAGTACTCATATTTGAGTCTTGACTATTATGAACTGACTGGCCGGAGTTCACGGTTGATTGGGGTGCCATCTGAATTTGTGATCCAGCAGACATCTGCAATAAGAGAGACGTAGGACATTTTAGTTTGCACTGGAATAATATAAAAATGCCACATTCACTCGCCAACAAAATGAGTGTCTCCCCGTGAGTGACAATCGCTTTCATTGATCTGGAAAGTTTGCGCAAAGGGTTGCCAATTGTCCACAAGTAATTCAACGAATATTTAATAACTATTTTTTGCTTGTAAAAAACTAAACGCACACATACACATAGGTTACAATAGCCTACCAAAAAAATTTGCAGTCAGAGTGTGTGATGGTGGTGGTGGTGTGGATGCAGAAGAAAACGAGAGAATTGAAACGGCCAAACGTATTTTTTCCTTGCCAGCCGGTAGGTTATTGTCGTCATCATCGTCCAGATACCGGCATTGTCGTGCAGGTCGTGAAAGACCGGCTTACAGGGCCACAATTAAACAATCTCACCTCCAGGGTTGACACAGAGCAGATAAAACGACGACGGTTTTGCACGTAGGAAAAGTCTCGTCGGGCGCAGACCGTGCGCGATGGACTCTCTCGAGGCGACACACACGAATATTCACGACTACACACACACATATACACACTAGCGCGCACAAAAAGGCAACCCTGGGTGCCCGATTCTACGTGTATGTGTGTGTGTGTGTGTGTGTGTGTGATGTATATCAAATGTGTGTGTACTAACCGAAAGGCCTCTACTGTGAGAAAGATGGAGGCAACGGTCGACGAGGATCGAGTCAGGTGGAAGTGCGAGAACTATAAAGGCGAATATACACGAAGTTACACGATCACAAGTGAGATGAGGATAGAAACATCAGTACACACCGGTGGCACACGACAGAGACAGGCGGAGACACGAATGAGAACGAGATGCCAACGTTTTTTCTAGTGTATTCACCAGACCAATGCAGCTTTATCTTAGGTTACTAGTCAGAGCACACCTTGCAGGGGCCCTTGTGAGCCAGCCAGAATGCCCTGCACCAACCACGGCCACCATGTCGTCAGTGTGTCAACCATTGAGCCGACCAAGTTTGCGCACAATCGACGACGACGACGACGACGACGACGACGACGGACCGGCGGCCGAAACCAAACGCGTTACGGGATCTCCGCTCGGGAAATTGGCCAATAAATGTGTGCGTGTACCAATGTCTGAGTGAGACAGAGGGCACGGGTGCGTTTTGTTGCGCTTAGAGGAATCACGACAAAATGGTGGAGAATGGGGAAGGGCGCAGAGGGAGGGGGAAATCGCGGGATTATTCGGCCATTTGAAAATCTACTCTTTGCCGCACACACATAACCTCTGACGTTCGCTACAAACATGTACTTACATCAGTTATCCTAATTTTATTCCATAAAAAAACCATTATACCCCGAATCAGTCAAATTCCACTATTTCAAAAACAAAAAAACAAAAAATTTCATTCACATTTATCAAGTGGAAAAAAAAAATTATTTCTTTTATCTAAATAAACATTAGCAGCATTAAAAACGGTTATTAATAAATTATCAATTAAAAAAAAGACTTTGTTTAAAAGTTTTTACCAATTAAAAAGAGATTAAATTAATGAATGAGTGAGTGAATGAATGCATGAATGAAAAAAAAAAAGATTTAAAAAAATAAATAATAAATAAGGAGAGGCCTAAAATATCGACAAATTTTAGAAAGCTGAGTCACACTCACGCCATGATGCATAAACGAGCGAATAAGGGAGACAATATAATGATAAAACTAATACATATATATATATATGTATACTGTGAAATGTACCTAACACAAATTCTAGAACCTCTGCGAGAATCTGTTGGCAAAGGTCGAGGTATAACGGAGAGAGAAATGACGAGCCGGGTTGGCGCCCCGTGGCGTTACGGCCCTGGGGAATCCACGTCTCTGAGTCGTGGCCGTCGTCGTCGGGGGCAGTGATATCACTAGGTGGGGGCTGGCGTAGTCTGTCGACACACGAGAGCAGCCTGTGCTGCTCGCCAGTGAGTCGACGAGTCTCAGCCACCGCTGCACGTAGAGAGCGCAGCAGCGGCGACGTTGCGCGTCAATAAATACCGGTCAAAAGCCAAAACCTAAAAAGAAAAGTGCCTTGGAACGTGTTGAATGCGTGAAAACTAAATAAAAATAAAAATTGAACTAAAAAGACAGAGAAAATAGCGGAGAAAAATGACGCGGCGCCATCATTAAAGTCAAGCGATACATAGGAATAGAGAGAGACCTTGGCCAATGGAGTGGCGTTTCCCTTGAACCAGAGACAGGAAGCCGAAGAGGAGCATCGTCAGATGACGCGCAATTTTACCCCAACCTATTATATACGCTCTATATCTAAAATCATGTGCAGGAGCAACCACCTCCGCGACGTGCGCGCGCGCTCACAGTGCTCGTGGTGGTGGTGGGATACACAGCCTAGTGGTCGGCGCGTCGTGCCAATAGGTCGCACACTCATTAGCCCAGTCGCGCGCGCCATTTCTCCCACCGTCAGGCACACGATCAGCTGGTCGACGGCCACGCGGCCACGGCAGCCAGCGACCTCCGACTGACGGTTGGAATTTTTTTTTACGCCTCCGTGCCTGCACGACGTAGTGCCACGCGGTACTCGATTTCACTCGGTGGAAAAAGAATCTAAATAAAACAAATAGTCTCTAGAAAAGAAATATTAGTCATGTTAAAAGTGAAATGATTGTTACCACGTCGACATTTTGTGAAGTTGAAGTTGGAAAATGAGAGGAAATATGCGAATTGCGACATCAGGTGGAGCTGGTTCCTCCTTATATGTTTTTAGTATGTGTATTTATCCGCCAAAGCGTGGCGCCACGAGCCTGCCATCTTATCTGTTTATACCTACTATCATTCTCGTTCGATATGGCTTTAAAAAGCATCGTGGATCGAATCGGAGAAGCAGAGGCTATAGGCGCACTCACACGGGCGCGTATTTGCCTGTGGTGTCGGTATAACCAGTTCGAAAGCACCGAGTCATCGGCACACGGTAGCAGCGCGTCACGATGAGTTGGAGAGAGAGAGACAAAAACTTCGTGTACACTCGCCACGACCCCGAGGAGGAGGAGGAGGTTTCGAAACCTTGCCGAACAACAGCAATGGCGGTGTGTAACGTGTCTGAAGCTGCAAGATCGATATTTTCCTTTCACTAAATATATACACCCAGAAGACGCTTATGAATATATACCGTGTGTATGACGCTCTCTCTGTCTATATCCAGGTGTACACCTGCCCGCTTTGTACTCGCGGGACCCACCATCTCGGGCCCAATTCCACCGTAACCTTGAAAAACAAACTCTACTCATCGTGTCAGCAATTACTCGCTTGCTTTTTCCCATATATCTCGAAAACTGTGTGAAATTCGACATTAAACTATTGAACCTTTTTTGTAGATCATTAAATTCTCTACAAAAAAGGTTTTATTAGTTATATTCCTAGGTCAACGTGAAAGTTGAGAAATCCGTGTTTTAATGCGCGTAGAAGTAGATAACTTGAGATTTTTCAGGTACCTCAAACTGTCCACAATTTTTCATGTATATTTCGAAAACTATGCGAAATTCGATAGTAAACTATTAAACCTTTTTTGTACATCACTAAATTCTCTACAAAAAAGGTTCTATTGTTTTTCTTCGTAGCTCCAGGTGGAGGGGGTGAAATTGCAGTTTTAATTGCGCGTAGAGTAGATGATTCGAGATTTTTCACGATTAATGCGCAGTTTTATATTAAAAAATGTATGGAACAAGTGGAGGGGGAAGTGCGTGATGCAATGGAATCGGGCGCCCTCAATGACATCATATAGGGTGAATCAGTCGCGTTGTGGTTTTTTTTTAATATCAAAAAAAAAAAGAAATTGAAAAAATGCCTTGAAGTTGGCTATAGATGGATACCTGAGAGAGTTGGCCCTGGGCCGTTGTGCTGGACGATGAATTCCGTTGATCTCGCGAGGGTGGGGCATTGTCGCGCCTCGTCCAGTCTATTCCCGGGGTAGTCGGCTGGCCGCACTTAACGGCGCTCGGTATCGACGACGACTGCGCGCTGTCGACGACATTTTTACTCGGTCCGTTGTTCCGACCACCCTGCAATACAACATATGCCATTTTTAGATATATAAATTTGAAAAAAAAATTCTTTCAACTGAAAAACTCAAATAAACCTGAATAATGGGCATGATTTCACTGATATATAACACCTGTTTTTTTTTCTGCAATTTTACGGGATTAATTTTTATATAAAAAATTATTTTTCATTACACGATATACACAGTTGACGATATTGTTGTTGAGAGACGATTTTCGATAAGAAATATGACAGAGTCTTATTATGCGAGAAATAATTCTTTAGGACACTTATCTTGTCACCTTGAGCAAGACATTCTGCTCAATAGTTGTGATTAGATAAGAAAAAGTAAACGTCCACCAGAATTATTTTCGACTATTTTTACATTTTTTTATTCTTGAAAACAGGAAGTTAAAAGTTATTTGTTTTCTTGTAGTTTAATCGACAAAACAATTCGATTTGAATTACAAGGACAAAATAAATAAATGATTTTTTCCCTTGGATTACTTATTTATTTATGCTAAATATGAAGTTTTATTAATTAAATTAATTATTTGAATGTTATTTAATAATAATATTGAGTTACTAGTGATAAAAAGACGTATAAGCAGGTTATTAAGGGTGTTTTGACGTTTTTCAGTAGAATAACCCTATATTTAGTCAGACAGGGATTTTTTTTTGTTTTTGACCGATAAATCAATAACTAAGCGTGATAACGAAAAATATCATTAGAACTAAATAATTGGTAATGACATTTGCTACGAAAAATGTTCAATAATTTTTTTTTGTATCTTATTTAGTTTTTGAGATATTGTTGATTTTTGAAAATTTTTATTTTTTACAATATTTCAAAAATGAAATAAAATATCAAAAAAATTTATTCAACATTTTTTGTGTAAAATTTAATTCCTAACAATTTAACTCTAATAATATTTTTTGTTATCACGCTTAGTTGCCGAGTTATCAGCTAAAAATAAAAAAAGTATCTAAAATTTTAAAAATTTTCAAAGGGTACCCCTTTGAAAATTTGACAAAAAATAAACTCTTCTTATATCCTTCAAATAAAACTTTATAAAACTCATCATTAAAACTAAATTAATTAAAAACAAAAAAAAAACTCTTTTTGGCTGACACAACGTAGGGTTGTTCTACTCGAAAAACGTGAAAATAGCCACAACGACCCGTTTACACCCCTTTAGACACCACCATGATTTTTTTTTCTAATCAACTTAATACCTTAAAAAAAATTTTTTGTTAATTTTTATCATTTTTGAAACAGCAATAAAAAAAAATATCTCAGAGAAAACGTACACACAATTTTTCCTAATAACCAAAAAAAAATCGCACAAGAAGAGACAAAATAACCCTAAAAAACATCCCTCAAAAATGAAAAATAAACCAAAAAAAAAAACCACAAACAATTTTTTAAACAAAAAAAATTCAATTTCCGGGAAACAAAATCCAAAAAAAAAAAAAAAAATTTATTTTTAAGCTCAATCATGTGTAAAAAATCCCTAAAATAATTACCATCATCTACAAAATAAAAAAAAATAAAATATCAACTGTCTGAGTGGATCTATCTAAAAATACCGTCGACAGAGACCATCGTAAAACTATTCTAAAATCGTCTCTAAAAACAAGTTTTCTATAGACACGAGAAATAAATTCTTTTTTTTTTCCAGGCATATTTCGCCCCAGCATCCGGTGATGGCAACTACGCAATGAGTCGATAGTAGGGCAGACAAAAATTTCAAGTAAAAAAGCGGAAGAATTCAAGAGATCAACCAGATGGTAATGCAGAATAGTCGTATTTCCTCTTCAAAAAAATTGTTTTTCAAGAATAAAACTGTCTTAAAGGCCAATTTTTGTGTGCCCGAAATTTTCCCAAGGCCCAGGACAAGCACCTGGACAAAATGCACACATGTGGGAGGTGTAAAAAGGCGCGGCTTAACAGTGAAATCGAATTGAGAGGCGACGGCGCGTCGACCGATTCACTCTAGGCACGTTCTGATCGATCCTCTAGACAGCGCGTTGTTGGCTCTATCTCTTTCTCTATATGTAGTTAGGTTGCCGTTGGCGCGGTGTGGTTCCTTTCGCCACCCCGAGCCAATCTTATTCCGGCATGAGCCGCTGCCACCACCAGCACAAGAGACATATCACCCTCTCTCGCTCTCGCGCGCACTCTGCGTGCTGTGTCTCTGCAACGAAAAATCGATAAACCCGCGGATTCCCGGCGCCCTTCAATGTGCATCCCTTTTGCAGTCTTGCAAATCTTACATATATCTACATATACCCGCTTATCCTAATACTCTACGAATATTTTTTTCTACCCCCTCTAAATATCTCATCATATCATTTAAAACTTGCATTCCCAAAAAAACGACTATTTTTTTTTATTTTCAAGTAAGAAAAATTTTATTTGATTCGCGTCCAGACAATTTTTTCCCCTAATATCTGGTCAAAAATTATTTCATTTCCATCAACTCCAAAATTAAGAAAAAAAATTTACAAAGAAATCTCCTTAAAAAAAGGACAAATTTTTTTTTTCATTTTACTTGACTTTTACCCCCTCCCTACTCCCCTTACCCTGCATTGTCGTTGATTTTTTTATTGAAACGAAAAATTTTTTTGTTTTAATTTAATAAAAAAAATTTTGAAGTTTACAAATTAACTCATTTTTATTGACAACCCCTAAAATTACAACTCCCCCCCCCCCC
>MVJL01010248.1:0-36279 GCA_002156465.1 Macrocentrus cingulum
TAAAGAGTCACTTTATAGGAATAATATAGAGTGAATTTCGTTTGTTTTGACTCAATCATAAACGAGTGTTTGAGGTTAGGTGAACTTGAGCCGGTCGTCAACCGTTGAAACGCCGTTCGCAATGCACATGTTCCAGTTTATCACCGATTTCGGGATCATGTGCATGAATTATTAATTAAAGGCTAAGAATGTACTATCCACTCGTCTGTACAATGATACACGCGTCTTCCGCACAAAATTTGCAATCAATTAGTATTTTTTTGATTATCCAAAAGAGCCGTATTTTTTTTATTCCGTCAATTTAAGTGCCAGTGGTCATTAATTAGTACCTGGTCAGAAACTGGTACAGTTACCCTAAATCCAAATCTAAAATATTTTTTTTATTCCGTCAATTTAAGTGCCAGTGGTCATTAATTAGTACCTGGTCAGAAACTGGTACAGTTACCCTAAATCCAAATCTAAAAAATCTAATCAAAATTCTATAGATCATAAAAAAAATTTTTTTTTCCAATCATAATTCTGTAAAAAAATATTTTTTTTTATTGATTCTAAACGATATTTCTTGTAATTTGTTTTCATTTATTGATTTTCAGATTTACGAATGTATAGAGTCCATCATAAAATCCATGAAAAATGAGGAATTCCATAAAAAAAAAATATTTTACCGTCATAAAAAATCTGTAACGAAAAAAAGGGAGCGAACAGAGGAGTGAGAGAGCGAGAGAGTAAAAACAGGATGCAGATCGAGGTGCGGCAAAACTAAATAAATTTCAATATTTCTCACTGCGTCTTGCGTGTAAGCCGGAATATTTTTTTCCCTGTCGCAGGGTCGATGCATTGCACACTGCTCTACATAGGTCAAATATATATATATCCACGTTAGGCATATACACAAACCCGCGGGGGAAATATATATACACATACAAATGCAGCATGCATACACTAGAGATTTACGTGCACGCATGTAAAGCTCACTGCCGAGTTAATCCCACTCTCACAATGACGCCATCTTCAGGGATTATCCCCGGGGATATTTTTGATCGTGCAATAATCCGTAATACGATTTACGTGGTCGGTGTTCATCCGAGGGCTGCATCGTGTGCACTAAATCCTGACTAAAAAAAACAAAAAAAAAAGAAACAAAATCGGTAAATGCCGTGTTCTTTCAGTCAAATGCATGCGCCAACAATGCCCGTATAGGTTATATGTTTTTCCTCTCTTTTAATTGTCCATTGTGAATAATTTTAGCCACTCTGATAGACGTTAATGCTGAAATATAATCCCTGGAGATAAGTCAGAAGATGAGGAATAAAAAAAGAAACAAATTGATTTCAGGTTTTCGAACCCAACAAAAACGTTTCTTCCTTCCCCCTCTCCGCGAGAGATAAAGATAAACTGCGGACCCCTCGGCGCGTATAAGCCAACAGATTAAGCCGCGAAGCGGAGAAAGAAGGCAAAAGACGCGCACGCAGAGAACGAGAAAAAAAAACAGAAAAAAACCACGTCGAACCCACTGACCCGCGGAGATAAGCGATGTATTTGAACAGTCGATGATCTCCTGCATATTTTTTTTTGTTTATATACTTAAAACTGCAGTAGACTAAAAACAAAAAAATGAAAAGAAATTTGCGGAAGTGTTTGGTTGAAATATTCGATAGTTATTTTTTGTTTTTTTTGAGGATATATACAGAGAGAGCGAGGTAAAATTTATTCGCAATGGGCAAAACGGGACACACAGCCCTCCAAACTATGCTTTAATCCGGTAGCTAAAAATCAATACACGCCTCTATTTCCCCGCTGACCCCCAGAGGGGCAAAAGCCTCCCTCGGGATAAGCCGAGCTCGGCTATATCCTGTCGAATAAATCCCGGATCACGGGGATAAGTCTTTTTTATATAATTTTTTTTCGGCCTTTTTCGCGTTACCCCGCATGCGCGCGCGATCTTTTCTGCCCTTGGACCTGTATAGAGACGGATAAATTATGTATATACTCATGAGTAATTTTATTTATGTGTGTGAGAACGCATCAGCTAGTGGATTTTTTATTATCGGCGGTTGGTAGGAAAATTTGATAGTTTAGAAAAAAAAATTCTGGACGTGTTTTTGGTGTAAAAACGGATTTTTCGGGGGGTAATAAGTGTAAAATACTTGGATATTACTCACTGAATAGTGAATTTGGCAGAGGAGGTAAGGATAATTGTGTTTTTCGGGGCAGCCGAGGAACACAAAAGAGTGATCTCACCTGCAGTGATCAGATTTACTATCACTTGAATGATTTTTACACTCGGGTAATCTTCCCCTATAATATTATCCCCCCGGCATTTTAACACGAGATTATAGGCGAAGGATAAAAAAAAAACCAGTAGAAAATTTCTCTATTATATATTAATGCCTATATAGAAATACAACATTATATATACTGCAATTTGAATACAATTGCTAATCTCTAACTAATTGAATTGAAGTTATTTAAATTATTTATAAAACAATCGCAAGAAAATTACTGAAAAATTTTGTACTATAGTGAGTGTCGTAAAAAGTAGAATTTTTCTGTTAAAAAATGCCGACAGGTTTTACTATTTTTACTGTAGTAACTCCATATAGTACATTGAAAAAACAATTTCAATAATGCTAGTAGGGCAACATTCTGTTAAAAAATGCCGACAGGTTTTACTATTTTTACTGTAGTAACTCCATATAGTACATTGAAAAAACAATTTCAATAATGCTAGTAGGGCAACTGTACCAGTTTCTCACCAGGTACTAATTAATGACTACTGGCACTCGATTTGACAGAATAAAAAAAATACGGCTCTTTTAGATAATCAAAAAAATACTAATTGATTGCAAATTTTGTGCGGAAAACGCGTGTATCATTGTACAGACGAGTGGATAGTTGTAAGAATCGGAAATTAATTATTAAGTACGTGTACTAGCATTTACTGTAGTAACTCCATATAGTACATTGAAAAAACAATTTCAATAATGCTAGTAGGGCAACCAGTTTCTGACCAGGTACTAATTAATGACTACTGGCACTCAAATTGACAGAATAAAAAAAATACGGCTCTTTTAGATAATCAAAAAAATACTAATTGATTGCAAATTTTGTGCGGAAAACGCGTGTATCATTGTACAGACGAGTGGATAGTTGTAAGAATCGGAAATTAATTATTAAGTACGTGTACTAGCCGAAATCGGTGATTAACTGGAACATGTGCATTGCGAACGGCGTTTCAACGGTTGATGACCGGCTCAAGTTCACCTAACCTCAAACACTCGTTTATGATTGAGTCAAAACAAACGAAATTCACTCTATATTATTCCTATAAAGTGACTCTTTAAGTTAATTATCGATTAGTTTAAATAATTTCAATGCCTAAAAACTTATAACTTATTTCTTTACACAGTTTATTAATAATATTTGTCGAGCAGTCATTAACTGGAACACGGCCGGTCATTAACTGGTGTTTTTTACTTACGCGACATTTCTTTAGATTTTTATAGTTAATTATCGATTAGTTTAAATAATTTCAATGCCTAAAAACTTATAACTTATTTCTTTACACAGTTTATTAATAATATTTGTCGAGCAGTCATTAACTGGAACACGGCCGGTCATTAACTGGTGTTTTTTACTTACGCGACATTTCTTTAGATTTTTATATTATTGCTATATTTTAATTGTTAAAAAAAAATTATAAATCGAAAAACATAATGTTCAAATGATAGAATTATCTGCTCATTGAAGCTTAAACACCAAAAATTACTTAAATACCAATCATTTTTAGTTACTAGAAAAATAAAACAAAATTTTGAACAAAACAAGTTTGAAAAAAAAAAATTCAAAAAAGCGTCAGTAAATCAAAAATTGGATGTAACAAAACGTTGATAAGTAGAAAACTACTTTATCGTCCTAATTGACTATTTTAAACTATTGTTATTAATTTAATTTATTTTATGAGATGAAAAAAAAAAAAATAGTTATTATAATTTTTTTTTTTAATTATAAAAATAATTTTTCTTGTGGTATAAAACAATGGGAAGCGTACAATAGTGAATAAATGCATCAAGTGCCTTGTTGGTTCTGCGAGCCTGATAATCGAGCGTGTGTATATCCCCTCTAAATCGCCGGAGGCTTGCTTGCGCGCGTCGTAATGCCTTGATCCGGAAATCCACGCCGTCCGTTGTGTCAAGGGGTTGCTTGCCTATCACTATACGACGACGCTAAGCTGAAGGAGGCGAAATGCAGCGCTAGCCATTGTATAACAAACGAGGCTCTAAGATATAGGTATCAAGTAGTGGTGGTAGTGGAAGGAGCCTGCAGGATCTTGTGTATAGTTAATTCCCAACAAGAGTTAGGCTCAAGAGCTACGGCGCAGAAGGGTTAGCTAGGAGTTTGGCTTAGATCCGCGCTGGAATCCTATGGAAATCTGGGTTAGGCTACATTGTGACCTCTCTGTCCCAGGAGCACATGGAATTTACGCCAAGTGAAATTCCAACGCCATTTTCGGCTATAACTCGTCATCTAATTTATTCGCTATACAATAAACAGAGGGTTTTTAGCCCTCTAGATCAGTGCAAACTATATTCTAGAACTATTACAATTTTTTAAAATAAATTTAAGGCCTAAATCACCTAAACATATATTATTTTTTTGAAAATTTACTATTATAAATTAACTATCGCAGTTTTTATCGACTGATGGTAAGAAACTGCATTACCGACGCTTCTTGGATGGTATAGAAAATTATCGAATTAGCGCAATTTTTCGTATTTTTGACGAGTTATTCGTTTGTAAATCTAAACAAAAAACTTTTTCAACTAATTATTAGACCTTTTAATATTAGAATATCGTGAAAAAATGGAAGTCACCGAGTAAATAAAACCAAAATGCTACGTCGATGCGTGAAAAACCTTATTTTTAGGCGCTTAACGACAAAGTGCCCTCTGTTTGAACAAACAAAAATTTTTACAATCGTTTTATAAATGTTTGATTAATTATTTTTTTCTTGTTTTTCAATTAATTATGCTGATTGGTAATAAAAATTCTGCAATTCATAGTTTTTAAAAGAAAAAAAAAATGTCAAACTCCACACTATTATACAAAAAAAATCACACGGCAGCATGTACAACCTTAATTAAAATAGAAAAAAAATTCTCTACATCATACTAATAATTTTTTGAGGTTTTTCAAAGCTTAGGATAGTATAGTTACTATTCGAGAGCAGTTTAAAATTTTTTTTCCATACTTTTATTATTAAGTAAAATCAGATTTAATATAATAAATTCATTTTAATAAACGAAAATGTAAATTAATTCAAGTATTTGATTTAATTTAATTTTTTTTTAATTCAATCAAGTGAGAAAATCGACAAAAAATCACTTTGATCGCTGATATTAGTTGATTATACATTAATTTTATTTCGTTGTTTGAGTTTCTCAATTTTTCGGAAAATTATTCGTTTATATAGTCTAAAACTAGAACTTAAAAAAAAAAATTTTTATATTTTATGCTAGCATCTCTTTAGACTCTAAATTATTAAAAATAAAAAAATAATAAACAATTATACACATAAATAAATAAAAAGAAGCGAAAATTTCAATTTTTTTTTTTAATGTTAATGAAATTTTTTAGTTTAAATGGTTGTTAATCTTCAAATTTATTGAAAACAATAAAAAATTCATTAATATCATATTTTTTTTTCTTATGTCAATAGTGGGAAACGGAAAAAAAAATTTTTTTTTCGCTATACCGAGTGTTTGTTGACATTTGGGGTGCTTTGAAAAAATATTTTTAATGCTCCTGAGGCGTAAACAACTAGCAGGAGAGTATGGTATGGAGAAAGAGTTGAGGGGGGCGGTTGATCGGACTAATCCTTTTCGGGTTAATCGACGGTGGCAGTGGTAGATCGAAACAACGCGTTTGGTTCTATCCTGCACTCCTGATTGCTGGGGTCCTACAAAAGCCCTTATTTGGGTCACACGTCATGTCTGACCATAACTAGACAACCTACTTTCGCGTCCTGCGATCCTCGCAGTAAAAATAAGCCGACAGGTATTGAACAAAGGACCTCATTTACATATTTTTCGTTGCTGGGCCACCATATGACGTTTATTTACGTATGCAAAGGATGAAAAGCACCACCACCCCCGTGAAACTCGTGTGCTCCTGTTAGCAGAGACGTCTGGTAGGCCTACGAATTATCAACTACCAATCGATCCACCCCCACGGTGCTTCACTTCACCGAGGGATGACCTAAATCCTCGATTTTCCACGAAATTTCAGTTTAATTGCCCAATTTTGTTGATTAAATTTACGGAAATAATTTTTTTTTTTTATTTTTCAAGCTGTTTTTTAGTAGAAAAAAATTTTTGACGCAGTTTAAAAGCGTTTTTTGAGTGTTGTTTTGATGAAATGTTTTGTTTTTGTTGACATTTAGACACAGGGGATGTCGAAGGACACACGCAGGGATGTTAATCGTGGTCAGGATTCTCCCACGGGCTTGACCGAAGGCTAACGAATGACCCTTGAGAATCAGGAACGCAGAAAATATTCGTTTTCCACCTCACGACCCAGTTGCCGCCCCCATACTCGCGAATACCCCTTGGAAATAATTTACAGAGTTTTTTTTTTTTTGTCGTTTCAATTGGTTTTAACGACACTTATTTGTGTATATGGTAATGTATGGAGGATGGATATATTTCGTGAGTGGATGATGGAAATCAGGTCATTTTGTGTATGCATAATTATTAAGGTCATTAGGTGGTTGAGTATGATTTTAGGAGATTTTTTTTTATTTCATTGATGAATTCATTTTTTTGTTGGCATCGTTTTTATTGATAGGACGAATTTTGTTTATAAAAAATTATGACCGGTTTTTTGGATCGGATTTTTGTTGGTTTTTGGGAATTACGCAGAGTATTGGTGATTTTCACTTGAAATTTTTTTTTGTAGAGAAAAAAATTTTTTTTTTCTATTTTTTTCCGGGTAATGTTTTATTATTTAGGATTATGCTTTTTTGCGCAAAAATGTTTTAGGGATAGACTTCGATTGGATATCTGTTGTGCAGCGAATTGAAGATTTTTTTCTCTTGCATGGCGAAGGGTGGGAGTAGCGTATCTAGCGTCAGTAGATACAGACGCTTTATTTTGTATGTGGTCAGACGTCTACTCTAGTGCACTGCGCTCGGAGCAGTATATGTATAGGCTCTATCACTTTATTTCGTATTCTCTTTAGATTAATTTTATCCTCATTGTAAAAAATTGCCTTTAATGAATTTTTAATTTCTTGATAGAGTCTATACTGAAATAATTAAATTAAAAAAAAATAATTAACTACCTACTGGTATTAAAAAAAAATTTTTTCTTAAATTTTTTATATGATGAATATTGTTATCAGAAAATAAAAATAAAATTATTTTTAAGTACTGTGATTTTTCTTAATTAATGTAAAAACTTTGTCATTCTGATCAGAAAAATTAATCAAATTTGTTTTCTAGTAAAAAAAAAACGGAATTTTTTCATTTAAAAGAAAATAATAACAAAAAAAATCAAACAAATTTTTTTTGAGGATAAAAAAAAAAAACATTTTGATTAGTAAATTTTTAGAAACTTTTATTTCTCAGAAATATAGCATTTTTTAATTACTGTATTTCCGTGCTTGGCAATAATTAGAATAGTCTAATTTTTTCGGATTCAAAAAAATTAAGAAAAAAATTTTTTGAAGATATAAAAAAACGTTTTGACCTAAAAAAATCCGAAAAAAAATTTTTTTTTCCAAAAAATACAGTTTTTTTAATTACTGTACAATCCTGATATTCTGATACTACTTGAAATATAATCAAATTTATTTCTATTCAAAAAAAAAATAAGAAAAAAGAAATTTTTTAAGCTAAAAAAAAAAACGTTTTGACTAAAAAAATTTTTTTTTAAATTTATGCTTCCAAAAAATACAGTATTTTTCAATTACTGTACAACGCAAATATTCTAATAATATGCTTGAAATATAATCTAATTTTTTCATTATCAAAAAAAATAGATAAAAGTTTTTTCGAAGATGAAAAAAACGTTTTGACCCAAAAAAATCCGAAAAAAAAATTTATTCTTCCAAAAAATACAATTTTTTCCGAATTACTGTTCAACCCTGATATTCTGACACTATACTTGAAATATAGTCTAATTTTTTTCTAATAAAAAAAATTAGAAAAAAAATTTTTTTTAAGTTGAAAACGTTTTAACAAAAAAAATTTTTTTTTCAATTTATACTTCAGTACAGTATTTTTCCTTTACTGTACACCACATGAATTAGTTGGATATCTTTATAAATTCCTAAAAAATTTTGTTTACTCAATCGTGACCACATTTTCTCTATTTTCACCCCCAAAACCACCATAATTGCCCCCTTCAGACATCCATTTACAATCTCAAAAAATTCTCTCGATCAAATTTAAATTACACCCCCTGCCTTAAGAATAAATCAAAGCAACCTCTGAAACCCATCTAATATCAAAGCACAGTTCCTTCATCAAAGTCTGGCACATCCCTAATGCAACCCAAATCCTTCCCCCGACACATAAACCTTTCCTATATGTACGAAGGTAAAGTCCAATCCGCGTGGACGACGATTAGCGCGACCCTGATCCCAAGTAAAGCATACATGTGTTATAGAGAGCAAAAAGGGGGGCAGGGGTTGGGGAGAGGGTGCATATGAGCCGCTTAGTCTCTAAACCTTCTTTCCCCTCTACTCTTCCTTTGTGTACAATGTCCAGCGAGATGATCCCAGCCTGGCTTTAACCATCCAGCCAACTTGTGCTCTCCATAATGTGCCCGGGATCTACGCAAGTATGGATTCGGATAATATAGCCGTGTGTGTGCGCACATATATGCGCTTGCATATGTATATATGAGGGCTAACGCGCGCGGAGATTATCGGCGGCGAGTAGAGGATTATCCAAGACCTCTCTACCCTACCTACCGGGTCCCCGCGCGCGTGAAAGCAGTGCTGCCACCGGACGATCGGGAGTGGGGATAACCGAATGGGTACATAAATCCTTTCGTGGCTATAGCGCGAGCTATCTGGCTCTCCGTTTCATGCGTTGTTTCGTCGTTATAACCGAATGCGAACTCTCCGCCGCATACGTTATAATCGTGCTGTACATTTGGTTTTCTTAAAAAATTCAAATTCCGAAAAAAATCGGCTTATATTACCCCAATTTTTTGGTCCATCATTTAGTATACTCTTCTTACATTTTTTTCAATGCTTAGTGCTTAGGCAATGACTAACTACCCCCCCGGCCTATTTTTGTTTTCAATGATTTTCGTTTTTTTTTTAAGCAATTGAGTTTTTGACGGCTTCTGGAAGAAAAACTGTTAGATATAGGGAAAAATTTGTCAGATAAAAAATTTTTGTTTATGTTTAAACTGTAAATTATGTTTTATAGAATTTTTTGAAATTTTGAATATTTTTGGAGATATTTGAGTTTTTGTCCACGGCCCTAGTCTAAAAAAGTTTTAAAACTGAGTATTATCATTATCCTTATCTGGAGGGGGTTTTAGTTTTGTTGGAATATAAAAATATCATAACAGATAAATGATTGAGGATGAAATTTCTTACAAAAAATGTCTAATACATTTTTTTTTATATCTCCCTTAATTTTCAAGATATTATAAATTTTGAAAAATTTGATTTTTTTAAATATCTCAAAAATGCGACAAAATATCAAAAAAATGTATTCTATATTTTTTATAAAAAATTTAATTCTACATCATTTCGATCTCATAACATTTTTCGTTATTTCGCTTAGTTACCGAGTTATTGCCAAAAAATCGAGAAAATCGCGAAATCTCTGAAAGAAATAGATATACAACCCTTTTGAAAATTGTGACAAATTCTTTTTTTTTTTCCATCCATTAAACATCAATTTACTCGTCAAACCTCTATCCAAGCTAAAAAAACGCCTTTTTTTTGTCAAACGTATAACATTATTTTACTCTGAATTAAAAAGTGATGTTTTTATAGCTACAAAGCATTTCTCGCTGGATAGAAACGATGCTAGCGGGTTTTGACTGTATTTCCATCGGGCTGCGATTTATAAGGTATATGTTGTGCATGTATACGCGTGTGTGATGTGCGTGCGCTTAGGATTAAGCCCGGATTAGTTGAACGAATGTCTGTATGAGCGAACGGCTTGTCTGTCGTTCAAATCCAACACACATTCACCCAACTACATGAATAATGTTGCTTTCCCGCGCTCTCTCGTTCTCATGCAAGGTCCTGCGTCTTATTCTGACCCTCGGGCGTGTTCCCCTCCACCCAGCGCGGCTCCTTAGTCGCTGCCGATGAGTTACACATACATGGCCTTATGTTAAAATCATTTTTTTATTTTTTGTCGTCGGAATTCCTTCTGCGTTTAATAATCCGTGGATTAGGTTTATTAGCATTACCCCCGGGCGTGTATTGCTCAATGAGAATGCGAGAAAACACACACGACGACGACACACACCGGCAGAAAAATACATAAATGGAGTGTGTTTGGGTTATGGGTGCTTGGTATGGATAAAACGAAAACGCCGCGTGCTGTGTGTGAGTTTGCGGCTCTCGCCCGGCCACATAGCCCGGGGATTCTGATTTAATCCGGATTAGTATCCAAGGGTCGCGCGAGCGCGAGATATTCCCCCTCATTTATCTCTCCCTATACATACATATATCAGAGCATGCTCTCTTTTCAGTGTATAACAAAATCAGCCACGTGTGGAGACCTTTCGTTCGCCTTTCGAGATGTAGCGCCTGTTTTACCGTCTGCGCAACGGAATAATCTGAGAAAAAATGAGAAATGAAATAGTATATTGTGTACCAAGGGCCTAAAGTAGGCTATTTTGTACCGGGTATGCAGCAATTACCGGGTGCAACATGGCCTAGATTTAGGCGCGTGGTACACACGATATTTTTTGTCCCGCTGCGAGAAAAGTGACCCATTTTGGACGCCTTTTGTTAGGCGTGAAGTGGCTTTTTTTTTTGTCACTTACTTTTTTGCCCGCATTACCGCTGCGAGAAAAGTGACCCATTTTGGACGCCTTTTGTTAGGCGTGAAGTGGCTTTTTTTTTTGTCACTTACTTTTTTGCCCGCATTTTAGGGCCAAAAAGTGCTGTTTTAGGCCCTAGGGACTAAAATATTACTTTTTAGCCCTGAAATTTTTTTTTGTCACTTACTTTTTTGCCCGCATTTTAGGGCCAAAAAGTGCTGTTTTAGGCCCTAGGGACTAAAATATTACTTTTTAGCCCTGAAAAGAGGGCTAAAAAGTCAGGGACAAAATGAGCCACTTCACGCCCTCAAATGGGGTACAAAATGGGTCACTTTTTGAGCAGGAGGCACAAAATAGTACATTGTTCACCAAGGGAGAAAAAACAAAATGAGCCACTTCACGCCCTCAAATGGGGTACAAAATGGGTCACTTTTTGAGCAGGAGGCACAAAATAGTACATTGTTCACCAAGGGAGAAAAAGAGGTCATTTCGACCGTGAAAAGTTATTACTGCCCGAGCCAAAAGCGAGGGCGGAAATTCACGGTCGAAATAACCTCTTTTGCATCCCGAGGTAAACATGCTATTTTTCGTCGTAGAGGGAGAAAATAGGGTTTTCGCTCCCGCTATGACGAAAAAAATCTCACTTTTGTCTAAACACACTCAAGTCGCTATAATTAAATATACCAATTGCTCGTTAATCGGCATTTTTTAATTATTTATAAATTATTAGTCATTTTTTTCTAATTTATGCGAATAATTGATGAGCATGTCCACGTCCGCTTCGTTGGGTGAGCTACCTATTTTAGAGAATTTTTTTGTAATAGGTTAAAACGACGGTAGAGGGTTGTGAATTTTTTAGAGTGTTTTTGAGGCTCTTAACTAACTGTAGAAAACATTTGATCGTGAATCAAAACATTTAACACTATATATCATATTTATTTTTTATAAATTTGAGGTTCGGGGGCGTGCGATGGTCTTTCAAACGATGTCAGGGGGTTGCAAATTTTTTCAGGAGCTTTTTAGACTCGAATACAACTGTAAAAAAATTTATATCGCGATGCAAAAGATTTTACACTATATTTCACAAACTTTTTTCATAAATTTGAGGTTTGAGAGTGTATACTATGGTCTGCTTTAAAACGTTGCTAGGGGGTTTTAGTTTTTTTTTTTTTGGGTGTTTTTAAAATGACGCTAGGGGGTTGAAAATATTTTTGAAGGCTCTTCACACTTTAATTCAACAACGGAAGAAATTTTATGTCGAAACAAAACGTTTAACACGATATTTTACAATTATTTCCCATAAATTTGAGGTTTGGAGGTGTGCAATGGTCTTTAAAATGACGATAGACGGTTGTGAATATTTCAAAGTATTTTTGGAGCTCTAAACTAACTTTAAAAAAGATATCATCACTAACCAAACATTTGGTCAATGAAAAAAATAGCTTCTATAAATAGTTAATTCATAATTTTTAAATTATTATAAAAAATTTTTAAACTTTTACGAAATTATTAATAAATTTCATCTAAATTCTTAATTATTAATCAATTCTTTTTTAATTATTAACAAAAAAAAAATTTTTTCAGAATATTTTCCGTAATTATTTCTAAATTATTTTTCCAATTTTTTTCTAAATTTGTTGGAATTTTTTTTTAATTTATTAATTTATTAATAAATAATTTTTTTCAAAATTACATCTAATTTATGAATAATTATTTTTTAATAATAAATAAAAAAAAGGTTGTACTTACCGACAACAGAAGCGTTTTTGCTCAAATCAAAGCCCTCGAGCTTCGGGCTGATTGACTCGACCTCCTGCTTGGGGTGGCGATTATGATGAATGCCAAACGACTGGGGAACCTGTTGGTGTGGCTGCTGGTGTTGCGCGGCCGACTGTACCCCGATGAGGCCACTCGGCTGGGCCTGATGCAGCTGCGGATGATGGACGCTCGATGGCCGTGGCGTGGGGCTGCGGACCGCGTGTGCCTGGTGTGATTGGTGCGATTGCGGACTCCGAGGCATCGGGGACACGCTTGTCGGCCGTGATGGCGGCGATGCCTTGTGCGTCAGTGCCAGTGCTTGACTCTGCAAATTAACGGCTTTTTAATCATCTCCTTTTATTTATTCTCGCTCGCACGACGAGCATAATGCATCGCATGGAATAGCGACGCCTTACGGACATTCATGCGTCGAGCTTGACCCTAGTAGATACAAATTTTTATTTTTGCGAAACAAGAAGTTCAGTTAGACAGGTATCAACCATAAAAAATTTAAGAATCATCATCGATCATTTAAATAAATAATTAACGTTTAAAAATCCAATTTTTAACATAGCGTCAAATGGAGAGTACCAAATTTTTTGACTTGAATACTATCATAACTTTATCATTAAAGTAGATATCTCAATAAATAATGTTGAAAAATATTTTTTGAGAAATTTACTTTATATAATTGAGTTAAAAAAATATTTTTAACAACCGTTTGAATTATTTATACGCATTTAATTCGTTAATTCGTCGACTAGAGAGGTTAGGAAGCCTCCATTCGAGCGACTTTGTGCATTTTTTTCAATTCAACTGATAATTTCTCTATATTTTGGAAGAGATAGAAAAAAATTATAAATCATTGTAACATTATTGATAGATTTTAAAAAGATTTTTAAGCCGTGAATAAATTTTATAAAATGTTAGTACTCATTTGACTCATTTGGCATATAGCGCAGGAACGTCCTTAATACGCTCTCTGCGCGAGTCTCATGCGCAGATGATGTCGCTAGTGTATATATGTAATTAAGTGGCAGTAGGCTGAGAGTTGTGTAGTCTCATCTGTCATCTAGATATTCTAGGCACTTGGATGCGCACATATCGTCGATCAAATCTGAGCACGTGTTCAATTCTCACAACACAATGAGTGCATTCTTTATATTGTAGATGATGAGGCGAAGTATATACGGATTTGTGTATGAGTGAAGTTAACGCCAGTGTCCGAGCGCGGCTAAGCCGTTGCTGGTGTCAACAGGGGTCAACTGGGCCCAGAATGCGACAATCCACGACACGCACTCCCCAACTGCCGTCTTATATGTTAAAAGGCCGCGAAGACAATCCAATGTGTGATACACACATACAACAATGTATTTTACGTGATGTAAAGAAGATGTCGCGTCAATAATGCCAAAGGGGCGTATATAATACTTTTTTTTATCTCCTTATTATTCCGATAACTCAGTAAATATGAAAAATAGCAAAAAATTTTACAGGAGTAAAATAATAAGAAATTTAATTTTCTACAAAAAATGTAGAATACATTTTTACGATATTTTGCGTTATTTTTGAGATATCTTGAAAAATATGAATTTTGAAAAATTTAAAATAGAGAAAAATATGAAAAAAATGTATTTAATGATTTTTGATCATTTAGGCTGAATGATATTTTTTTATTCGATTATTTATCGAGTTATTATAAAAATTTTAAGTTTTTTATACTGCGAATGAAAAATCGCTCAACGTGATGCGATTTTTTTTTCTTCTTAATATTCGAATAACTCTGTAAATAAGCGAGATAATGAAAAATATTATAAGAGTAAAATAATAGAAAATTAAATTTCCTACAAAAAATGTAGAATAAATTTTTTTAATATTTCGCTCTGTTTTTGAGATATTTAAAAAATAAGAATTTTCAAAAATTAAAAATATCTCAAAAACTGCAAAAAATACAGAAAATTTTATTCAACATTTTTTGTAGAAAATAAAATGTACAATCATTTCATTTGAATAAAATTTTTTATTTACCAAGTTATCAGGAAAAAAACGGACGAAAACGGTAAGATTCTTGTCCTCTGAACGTATTAGTGCGGCAATGTAATGAAGAGAATTTTCAAGGTGAAAAAAACGATTGATAGAGATGCATTGCAACGAATAAACGGCATACGCATGAAGAGAAAAATGTCTTTGTGGAGTGTCACTCACTCGGAAGATTTTTTCTTGCAAGGACTGTACCTTGCGCACGGGCTACTGTTTCGGGAGCCGTCGGAGGTATGCAGGCAGCACCGCAAGGCGCTGGCAAAAAACACGTCGGACCGGGCCCTCGCGAGCCGCCGCCAGGCACCCATCGAGAAGGATGAGGAAGAGTTAAAATGTGAGTGTGTATAGGTTATCCAAACGATTTTGAGTGTTTCTTTCAGGCTCTCAGGTCCATTCATGTGACCTCAAGTCATATGCAAACAGGTGCGAATCGTGCAACTCTGGCAGAAGTGGAAATTACGCCTTGATGATGGCCAACGATGCTAAAACGTTTCCGTGTATATGTATATACTGACGTGGATGTACGCTCTGGCGTATGGCTACTGTTGCATGTAAGGAGAGGAGGCAACAGGTGGACGGGAGGTTATCCTTGCGCTCATCCCAAGCGTGAGTTAAACTTACTTTGTTACACTTCTGAAATATCTGTTCACACATCATGTATATCACTTTACTGCAATGCCAAAAGACAAATAAAAACCATAAAACTAATTTTTAGACTTTTATTTCCGGTAAAAAAAATTGTTTTTGGTTTTTATGAATTTTTTAAACATTGAAATTTAATATTTTTACTGATAACTCGGTAACTAAGCGAGATAATGAAAAATATTACATAAGTTAAATAATAGGAAATTTAATTTTCTAAAAAAATGTATTATAAATTTTTTTGATATTTTGATTTGTTTTTGAGATATTTTGAAAATTTGAAATTTTTAAAAATTGGTAATATCTTAAAAACTAAGAGAGATACAAAAAAATTTTATAAAACATTTTTTATAGGAAATTTAATTTGCAATAATTTAAGTTTTATGATATTTTTTATTATTACGCTTTGTTGTCGAGTTATTGCTAAAAAACTAAGATAAACATAAAAACTGCGAGATGATTTCCGCAAAAAAAATGTTTTTTTCCATTAAATATCACAAAATCTATGCTTAAAAATATTTAGTACCAATTTTTTATAAAATTTCTCATTTAATAGTTAATTTTTTTCAAGGATAAAAAATATATAAGTGATTTTTAGCATTAGTTACACGATATAAGTTGCATCAGATTGAAATTATCTTAATAAAATTAATCTTCACTGGTTCAGGTATTTAATTATCTACCCCTGCTTTTATTAGGTATTCCAACGATTACTTAGGATAAACATGTAAATCTCCCTATTTTTAAACATTACCCATACCAACTAAAAAAAAAATAAAAAAAATTTTACAGATATTTTTATATAAACAAACAAAATGCATTAAATTCCATGATTAAATGATATTTCATCAGCATAGAAGTGTTTTTATTTTCAATTAAAAGTGCGTCAATTCGAGCACTGTCATATACCGACTTGTGCATATTTTATTCAAACTTTACGAATTAATTTCTCCACTCACAGACAGATAAATCGTAGTGGCTTTAGATTTTGTTTTTATTTCGTATTTTGACTATTTTAACTAAATTTACAAGAAAAATATTTATTTTTAATTCATTTTTAGGCATTTTCAAGCTAAATTTGAATATTGTTAACCTCAAAATAGAATAAACTATTATTAAAAAATTTATTATAGTGAAAAAATAGTTTTTTTTTTAATCGCGAGTTTTTTATATTGTTATTTGATAGATTTTCATCACTTTTATACTTAAAATATCTCGCTTATAACCGCCGCAAAACTTTCTTTCACTATTTTATTACTTAATAAAAGTACAACATAGTCGTTTTTTATCAACATTTAGGTGTGGAAAGTATTTTTATCATAATTTAAATCACTAATTTTCAAGTTCTGCTATAAGGGCAGCTATATCCATTTTTTTCTCAACTTAAAAAATTTCTCCGAAACGATCCTGACTAAAAAAATTCGAAAATTTTACAAGGTAAATTTAAATGTCCTAAACAATAATTCTGCAAATTTCCATCGAGGTATTTCAACCTCACGATCTTAAATAAAGTTGGGTGTAGAAAAAAAATCTAATTTTAGGACAAAAAAAAAAATTGTTAAGCGCATGAAATAAATTTAGAAAATGAAAAAAAAACTATATAATCAAGTGCGTAGAATAACTTTAGAATAAAGATAAAAAAATATCTAAACTGAATAACTATTTATATACATGTCCTGAATTTTCTAATCAAGGAGGAACGGTCAATATGTAAAATTTAATTGGCCATTTTGATCTGCATGATTTTGCTTAGATTAATACTATAAAAATATCAACAACAAAAATTTTTTCGCAATAACATGAGACGGCAATTTCTCATAAAGATGCAGGTAATCAGTGATCAATCGATCATTTCGATGACGGATTAACATGAAAAAAAACGAGTAGAAATTTTTTTAAAAAATTTTTTTCAATCTGGTGCGATTGATACTGATGACGGGATCAATTTGAAAAAGTTTACATATATATATTCAAGACGCCATATATAAACGCACTGTTAAGTGAGTAGATTATGTAAGAGTGGCGGAGTAGGTCGTGTGAGTATAACGATGAAGAGATGACAATTATTAAACGTATTTGGCAAGCCAGAGAATTTCGATTTTTTTTCTCATGCGCGCCCTCTAAAATTCGAATTTCAAGAAAACTGCATTATCGACTAAACGTAGCCAATGAACGACCGAATCAAATGATGATGGATATGACGTCAACTTCCGTAACAACCGATTTTTTACGATCGGATGATTAAAAAAATTTTTTTTTCAATGTCAACAGGTAGATTTCAATTTTTATTAAGCTCCGATTGGGAGATGGACTTGTGTGGCGAGTGTGGTTCAATGGCAAAGTCGAAAGTTGGTCGCTCAGACACCGGATAGATGAATAACGATTATTCTGTGGTTCGTGGGGTGGTCAAATAGCGTGACCATACGCGTCGGTGTGCACGTGGTCGTTTCGCGAGACGTCGCTTCATCCACCGGATTCCTAATAACGCTCGCGTGCATCTACAACTGATGCACAATTTTTTTTTTTTCATATTTCTTTCAAATACACATTTCCACCAATCGCTTTATTCCCGGCATCAAGGGCATTTCTGAAGGTAGAAAATTTTTTAAATATTAATTTTTATATCTAAATTAAATTTTAAAACCTTTCGCAAAGATGAAAAAATTTTTTTACAAATTTTTCAAAGGGTCATTTTACTGTTTTAACGATTTTTCACAGTTTTATCGCGATAACTCGTTAAATAAGCTAGATAGCAAAAAATGTTGTAAATGCAAAATGATTGAGGATTAAATTTCCTACAAAAAATGTAGAATAAAATTTTTTCGTATCTACCTTAATTTTCAAAATATTACTGATTTTTGAAAATTCTCATTTTTTTTGAAATATTGGAATATCTCAAAAACAAAGCGGAATATCAAAAAAATTTATTCTATATTTTTTATAAGAAATTTAATTTCCTATCATTTAATTCTGATGACATTTTTCGTTATCTAGCGTATTTACTGAGTTATCGAAATATTAATAGAAATTTTTACGATAAGACGCAAAAAATTTTTTTTATGGACAAAATGTTTCTTTAAATCACAAAAAACAATTTTAAAGCTTCAATGGTGTAATTTTGCATGAAAAAAAAATTATAAAATCGATCTTAGGTAGGTTAGAATGTTCCAAAATGTATTTTTCGCAAGTGCATCCTTGTGGCCCGGGTTCTGGGATGACTGCACGAGGTTCCGTGAGCTCTGGACACACAGGAAGAAGGCAGGGGCACATCCGTAACGTGGCCAGTACCCGTGACCCCCCTCCTGTACATTTATCCGTTCATTCTCATTTCTCTGCTCCCTCCCCGGCGGCTATAAGCTTCATCACTACGTTATGAACCGTTCAGGTATACTATTATTTTTCTTTAGGATAAAAATATTGTGTTTTGTGAATGGATAAGCATTTATAAAGGGTGTGTATATGATAGCGCGGCATTCAGCCAGAGTTATTTCACTCGTTTACACTCGGGCCGATTAATACGCCGGGGGTTGCAGGGAGCTAACTGTCGGAAAATCGCGGAGGGTGGCAAATTGCCTGTGTAATGGTCGAAAGGGCTTGAGCGCACCCACGTGCCTGCAGTCGTATCGCAGCGACAGGCAAAAAGCACACACTATGTGTTTGTTCTCGCGCTATATCCAATTAATTGTCCATCACTCTTGGTTACACTATGCACTTTTAACCTCTAGCTATTATAAGTGCTTGCCATCGATTTTGAATAAAATTTCATTTGTGGCTTTACTACATACAAAGCTCCTCAAAATTCTCTATAGATAATTTAATTACACACAATCAACATGAAAAAAAAAATTTTCTAACCCCTGTAACGTGAAATCCATGCAAGATACAACAAAAAAACAAGAGATACTTTTTATAGAAAATTCAATTTCCTACAAAAAAGGTTCTATAATTTTTTATCGTATCTCTAATAGTTGCTGAGTTATATTAAAAAATTATCCCGAGAGTAATATGAGGATTGAGTTTATAGAGGTACGAGGTTGTAACCTCTATAGCTTGTTATCAGTGAGAGATGTGATGAAAATTAATGAGATCTTTTTTATAGAGAATTTTATTTCCTAGAAAATTGGTCTCTTGAGTTTTTGTTATATGTTTAATAGTTTTCGAGTTATATCGAAAAATGTCGCGAGTGACAGGGTTTTTCGTTTGCTGTTCGTGGGGGAACGTTGCGGTTAGTGTTTTGTTTTTTCTTCTCTCGTACCTGGACTGGATCTGCCTTAGTGTTGGCGGCCACCCAAGCCTCGGCAAAGGTCTCCATGGCGCTTTGAAAATCCATTCCACGCCTTGACACTGGCAGAGTTTTACTGCAGTCAAGACAGTCAACCCCTTTCGAGCCACGTCGTGGGCCCAAAGTCACTCAAGTTAAACAGAAAACATGAAACATCCTGACCAGTCAAATCAACACAGCCGGTATAATTTCATATAAAAAAAAAAAAACAACTAATCCGCACTAGACGAATTTAAACACAATTAAAAAGGCACCATAAACCGTTTTCTACCATCATACTGAATATATAATTCAAGCAGTTGCCCTCTGCGTGAAAAAAAAAACGAAATCTCATTCACTTGGCACCAATTGTTCGCATAACTTTTGAATCGAGGGTTCGTCGACTTCACTGCAACATTTGAAAAGCCGGGCCCCGTGCAGCGCGATTAAAATACTCGACCGTGCGAAGTTACTCGAGGGGAGAGCGACGGGTAAGAGAGTTGGCGCGCACGTGAGCAACACGATACGCATAGTACGAAACTCGAGCCGCGACTGTGCGTGCGAGATGACTGCGGCGCCCAGTCTGCCCTCTGGCTCGACTCGCGTGGTACATACTGCTCCCGCGAGCGCTACCCCACCACTAGTCCTGCATTACGGCGCCCTAGACGCGCGCCCCGGACATGCTCGCAGCCCTCGTTGCTTTTAGGCGTTCGCGCATTGCATCGCGCGGGAGGATCTCAAGACTCATCCCGCCCCAATATTTTTTTTGCAGCTAAAATATACAGCGAATGGGTACAGCGAATTTTATTTTCGATTGAATAAAAAAAATTGCGTTAAAAAATTTTTTTTATTCGTGGATCAGGCTATCTCACGCGCGGCCTCCGGATGGTCTTCCGCAGGATGGTCTCTCTCGATAACTGATGCCTCACTATCTTCATCCAACTGCTCGCTCATTAGTGCTCGATCATGAGTGGGAAGATGACAAAGAAATTTTTTTTTTGGAAAAAGCTTTTGTTTAAAAAATTGTATGTGTTTCATTTAAATTTGAAAAAACGGAAATTCCTGTGAATTAACATCGTTTTTGGTTATTATAAATAATAAAATTGAAAGACTATACATCGGCCACTCAAATTTGACATACACATTCACTTGATCACGAAGGAATCTGCAAAAAATTCAAAGGAGCACCATATAAAGCGTATTTTAGTTGATTGCCGAACGTTATTCACTCAAGAGAACACTGTTTAACTGCTTAAGTTATTGAAAGAGTGCTTAAATAACCCAACCGACATTCATAGAAGAATACAGGTCTTTAAACTAGCCAAATACAACGGTAGAATATAAAAAAGATATCCAACTAACGCCTAAATGTATCACAAAGGCCGTTGATGACCTTAGTTATTATAAAAGGTAAAATAAAGGAGAAAAAATGAAAAATAATAATTTATATTGATTGCTTGCAAGCTCGCTGTATCGAATTTTCATCGAAATAATATAAGAAAGTGACTTATTGAAGGGGCCGTTCTATACCTTCAAATATACTATTGAGACAAGATGGAGGGATGCTGTAACACCACAAAATATCGCTTTGAAGGGATTTGAAACCCTGACCTACTCTATAGAACGTTGAGTTCTAGGTTTGACCATTAAAATTGAGCTAAAACAAAAATATCACCACTGAAATCTCTCTAAAGCTGTCATTAATCTTGTAATTAGCTTGCAAGCTCATTAAAACTTTTAAATCAAAAAGCTTCCATTCAGAAAATACTTCTATCCACAAAAGCTCTCAAAAAACCTTACAAGCTTAAAAGTTACGATTAAAGCTTTCAACTATACGGTAAAAATTAAAATATCAAAAGTAACCAGCCAAAAGCTCAGTTTTATATACTTTCAAAAAGCTCGAAGTAACGAGCTTGCGGCAAGTGGTACAAACCGATGGCAAAACGAAAAAACATTCCGGTCGTAATTTCGAAAAATCGAAAAAGCTCGAATTTTGAAAAGCTCGGAAAAAATCAAAAAGCTCGAGTAAAAGTGATTAGCCGAGGGGTGAAATTGAATAAAAATGCAGCCACGAAGATAATCGAAAAAAGCATGAAAAAGTTCAGTAAATATGATTGAGCTTGCGACGAAAAATATGACACTCAAAAGTAAAGGTAAAAATTCATAATTTATGACAACGAAAATTAAGAACCTCAGAAAAGCTCGGATGAAAAAGCTCTGGGAAAAAGCTCAGATCCGCAAAAGATTCTGTTGTGGTAAAAAATATAAAAAGGAAACAAAATTTACTCGAGCTTTTACAAGTTTTGTTATTTATTGTAGGCCAACCTCCCCCCACGCGCGATTGCATGCGGTGGAGCGCGCAAGCTCAGGTCTTGGCAATCTAACGATTGTATCCCAACGTGATATAGAAGGTATAAGTGTTATTCTCGTGAAACTACTGCGGCAGAGTTTGCGGAGATGCATTTCCCCTCGGCTGAGCTTTGCAGTGCAAGCCCGACATTTTGTTGTGCGCGAAAGGGGTACGCGCTGCAAGCGGTGATGAGCACGCGACCAGGTCGCAGCGATAAAGCGATAAAGGGGTCTAGCGCGCGCGAGCTTTTCAGTAGGCGTGGTGGCACACGGGGCGGTCTCTAGAGAGCTTGCAGGCGGAGCTTAGACACAACGCCTTCGCAAAAGCATCACTCACTAGTCCGTGCTCTCTTCTTTTTCCCGTGCTTTTCATCCCGCGCCTAACCACCTCATTGCACTCGTACGTATGCAAGCTCCTTCTTTTTCCAGTTTGTCGTCTTTTCTCCCGGGGGGCCTGCGCGGGGTTAATGCTGCTCGGCAAGATGGGGTTATCAGTGGGGGAGGGGGCATAAAGAAAAGCTCTATAGATGCGCACGGAAGACGCGGGTGCAGGGAAAAGTGACGTCGTTACTGGCATGTCTTACGCTCGGATCTACTCACTGCGCTATAACGTATGTCCGGAGCTAATTTGCCAACGGAGCTTTTATACGGTAAATTATAGCGCGCGCTTGTGCCCCTGATGCATTTTCAACATATTTTCCCCGCTCTAAAGTTTTGAGCTTGGGAAAAAATAAAAAAATATATTGTAAATCAATTTTTATCGGGCTCGTGGACTGCAATTTTTTTAGAAGGGCTTTCAAATGGATCGACTAGAGTTTAATATAAGTTTAGGATTTTTTCCGGTGCATCTTAAGTATCGATTAGTTGGATTTTTGATGGCTGTAGAATTCTTTAAAAATTCTTAAAAGTATAATTTATGGGATGCATCGCGTTTCTAAAACCAAAAAAAAAAAAACGCCAAAACGATGAAAATTTGATTTTACATCGTTAGGGATGCGAGTAAAAGACGCAAATTAAGCTAAAAATCTTTTTGTAACACATGCCTCTAAAGCTCGTTTTTTTCACTTTTGAGCCGCCGTAAAGTGACCAATTTTTTCACTGCTGACATGCGTGCCTAAAGTACGTTTTTACGCACTAGTGCGTAAAGTAGCCCCTTTACGCACGGATCCTGCGGATTTTTTTAGGCACTAATGTCAGCAGTGGAAAAATCGGTCACTTTACGGCGGCTCAAAAATGAAAAAAAAAAAAAAACGAGCTTTAGAGGCATGTGTTACAAAATTTTTTTTCATCGTTAAAAATAGAAGTTACGTATTTGCCTTTTTTCCGCATTAAAATACCCGCAACAAAAAAAAACATACAAACACGATAAATAAAATCCATATGGGTATTGGAGGGTTAAAAAGTGCGTATGCTTATATTCAACGAGGAATATTTGTATAGCAATATCTAGTGGACTGAAAGCTCTTTGTATGATAAACTATATCAAGGTATATAGAGTCGTGGAGCATGTGTGCCCGAGGTATTTCAGTACAAATTGAAAACCATTTAGCGAATCTCCCCGTCGTTTCGAGTGTTAATAAATTCAGGTTTACGACGCATCGTGTAAAGGGCCAAAACGACGATATAAGTTTACTCAAGAGGCGACTCGACGCCCCTCATCTTACGTGCGTCTATATAGGTGATGCAGTGAGGATGTAATCGGGCGAAGCTTTGCATAAAATTTTCTTAAAAATTTTTATTATCCTTTATTTTATTAACAATAAATTCACTGGGAGGTATTTAAACTAGTTCATGGCTTTGTCTTTGACGGCAGCAACTGATATCAGGGACAAAAGGATCAAGTTTAAATGCGTATTGTGTCTTTCACATGTGATGAAAACCGAAAGCTTTGATATGCGCCACGAACACATCAACTAAATTCTAAACTGCGCGAGTGAGGGGTGCAGTCGTTGCTGATTTGCGGTATTGTTTATAATCTCCGCCAGTGATAAACTTTTTTTCACGACGTCGTCGCAGATTAATGTATATAAACTTATCTTAAGATATGAAAAAAATGAAAGAATTATTTATATATGTTAATCTGCAACTTGGTTTTTTTTTTGTGGTGCATCGGCGGGACGGAAATGAAAAGCCTTTGGTGTATATAAGTAGAAATGCTTTGTTCAGATTCAACCAGGGGGATTTCAAATCAAAGGTAAGTACTGGGTTTAGAATTTTGGATTATAGGACGTTGCGGAAACCCCTTGGAACAAGGGATGCTCGACATTCACCAGTCCAAGGGTTACACTTCAATCTTCAACAATAGGAGAATGACGTATTTGGTATACCTTAGTCTGGTGGCGCGGTGGCAACGTCCAAATTCATTTGGGAAAAAAATTATTCAAGGTTATATGGTAATATTTTTCAAGTCAAATGGTAAGTGTAATTTTATTATATACTTATAGCTGATTTTTATGGTATTTTTCCTAAGTGAAAAGTTTTATTTTATAGAAAAAAACATCGTTATGTTTTGGAAGAAATAGTACATTGTTCACCAAGGGAGGAAAAGAGGTCATTTCGAATGTGAAAATTTAAATGTCCGAACCAAAGGCGAAGGCAGGAATTTACGGTCAAAATAACCTCTTTTGCATCCCGAGGTATATAAACATACTATTTTTCGTCGTAGCGGGAGCAAAAACGCCATTAACTCCCGCTTTATGACGAAAAAAGATAAATTGTTTTATGTAAATATGAGTAGTCCATATTATTTAAAAACAAAAAAAAAAAAAAAAACAAAAATTCAAGTTATTTTTCGGGTAAAAATGCGTTATTTAAAAAAAATGGACGTAAACGATTCAGGTTAGTATTTAAAAAAAAAAAAAATTATGTTATTTTTGAGTATAAAAATTCATGTTATTTTGTAAATAAAAAAATCATGCTATTTTTTTGTAAAAAAATTCATGTCAGTTTCTGACTGAAGAAAAATGTTTTTTTTTTTTTTCTTTTAGTGAAAACACTCGTCTTATTTTTATATGTTAAAAATATAAAAAATGATTAAAATTAAAATTCATGTTATTTTTTGAGTAGAAAAATTACGTTTTTTTCTTAGCTAAAAAAATCCATGTTATTTTGTCTAAAAAAAAAAATTTATGTTATTTTCTTAGTAAAACATTTTACATTATATCTGTTGAGAAAAAAATTATGACTTAAATTGGAAAATCGTGGTATTTTGGAAATAAAAAAAATTCATGTGATTTTTCTATATTAGTAAAAAAATCAGTGAAAAATTTCAGTTATTTCGTTTTTTAGTAAAAAAAAAATAATATTTTTTCGGAAGAAAAAAAAAATTCGTATTATTTTTCCAGTAGAAAAATAATATTTTCAAAATAAACAAAAAATTCATATTCTCTTTTAAATAAAAAAATCACGATCCAATTTTTAGCGAAAAAATTCATGTTATTTTTTTAGTAAAAAAAAAATCATATTTTTAACCAAAAAATTCGTGTTAACAATTCAGAAAAAAAAAAAATTCATGTTGTTTCTAAAGTGAAGAAAAAAAGTTTCATATATATTTCAAATAAACTTGCATATAGTGATTTTAGCTATAAATATAACGTCAGTCGCGTTATCACTGTGACGAGTGCTATAAAAAGGCACGTAATCGTCGCGCTTGCATGCTTGACTGTACGAAGCGCGTACTTCTTCAAGCGATACACGCGCGTAGATTAATTGCGTCGACAATTGGCCACAGAGGGGTGGCCGTAGATCGGTGGCTGCTCATAGATAACCAGCGGCCGGGGTTAAGTGCAACGAATGGTCTGAAAACGACCAAGAGAGTATACATACACACCTATACATGAATCGCGCGATGGCACGACGATCGAACAGAAGCCGCGTTCGCGAGTGTACCTACAGAATGCGCGCGCGTCGCATCTGCCTGCATCTTCCTGCATCTTCCGGCTGTACACCATTTCCCAGCGTCACTGCACCTCCGCCCCAATCAACCAACGCTCACTTTCCGCAAAGGAGTATTGGACCGCGCGCCAACGATGGCATAATAATTTAGAAATTTGCATCTACGCGGGCTAACTCCTCAAGTAGGTTATCTACTATGCCAAGAGAGTCTTTATGACGCATGTATTACATTAACGCCCCGGGTATGCACATTATTTTAGGAAAAAGAAATTTCTTAAATTATTACACTACTTTTTAATTATATTTCAAGTCATTTCGCCTTTAAACTTCTTTTAAAAATGTCAAAGAATTCGCGTCAATACCGCTCAGAATGTGCACGACATTTTTTTTTTTTTTCCATTAATTAATCGATAACTCAGTAATTAAGCGAGATAGCGAAAAATGTTATGAGAGTTAAATGATAAGAAATTAAATTTTTTATAAAAAATGTAGAATAAATTTTTTTGATATTTTGCGTTATTTTTGAGATATTTTGAAAAATAAAAATTTTAAACAATTAAAAATTCTTCGAAAATTAGTGGAAATACAAAAAAAAAACTTTATGTCACATTTTTTGTAGGAAATTAAATTTTAAATTATTTTAATTCGATAACATTTTTTATTTTTGTATTAAAACTAAAAAATATATTCACGAAAATACTCAAATTACATCAAAAGGCCGGTTATTTTGCGATAACTCGATAAATAAGCGAAATAAAGGAAAATATTATAAAAGTCAAATAAAAAAAAAATTTAATTCTCGACAAAAAATTTCGAATAAATTTTTGCTGTATTTTGCTTTGTTTTTGAGATATTTTAAAAAATAAGAATTTTTAAAAATCGATAATATCTTAAAAACCGTAGAAAATAGAAAAAAATTTATCTAACATTTTTTGTAGAATATATAATTTTGAATCATTTAACTAGAATAGTATTTTTTCATATTTTGCATATTTATCAAGTTATTGCCAAAAAACTAAAATAAAAACAAATCACAAAACCTGAATAAATACCTTTTAGCGTACCGACAGATGGTAAGAAAGTTTAATTATTTAAAAAATGTTCAACTCTTTCGCTACGCCCATTTCTAATTGCTTTAATGCAATATCCGTGCAATATCACTTGTCAATTAAGCCTGTGCTACTGCCTAATTGCGTTGGCGAGACATCCGTCGTACAACTGGAGACGCTAGTGAGCTCTAGCCCCGCCAGACGGCGGGCACACAAAGCTCTTGACTAACTGAATTTTCTTGAGCAAGCATCAAAGATTGGCGAGTGGCCCAAAGGCGTACGAGGAATAGCCTGGGTGTCTTGACTCCACCAACGCGATTTCTCTACCATACCTAACCTAAACGCTTCATCTAGCTCGTGTATACTCTCGGTGCGATAAGTAATTCACTTACCGGGCAGTATCGAGTTAACCCTTGGTTCTGGCGTGCCTCCATTTAACCCCTGCCACCCTTGATGCCGCGTGCACCATCCCGTCGATATTTTCGTTGGCAAACTCGCACATTGGCCTCGCTTTTTTCCCCAATTTGTCGCACTGCAAGTCGAGAATTGCTGATATTTGGTTAGGACGCTTTGACGCAGCTCAAGTTGCGCAATGCTTACAAACTCACTTGCAGACCATAGAAGATGTAAGACCACTTACCTTAGGTCACTACACTCGATGTCCGGCTTATGATCTAGCCTCAAAGTGCCCATTACCGACCGATCTCGTCTTTGACTTCGAGTGATGATGGCGAACGGCCACAGAGGCCACTTCTAACTTGCCCAATTATACGACCGGCAGTCAGATCTATCGAGAAACCTTCGTCAATCGACTAGTTAAGTCATTCTCAGTCTTAGAAGTTGCTAGAAATGTCGATAATTCGTCTTTATACTCACTTTTAATAAATCTGAATAAATGAATTGTTGGTTTTAGGGGTTTTAAAAAGGCAGTGGCTATGAGGAACCCTCGGACGATAGTGGAAAACCATTGAATGGGTGAAAGAAAAAATTGTCAGGACACTCTGACTGCGGATCCGGAGTCGAACTCGGGAACTTTCGATTACGCGCCGATTGCTCTTCCAACTGACTGTCAGCTACCCAAGACATTGTGCACTGATCTGTTCTTCCGATGGTGGTTTTTAATTCATATTATTTGTTTTTTATTACCCACGACCAACAAAAATGGTCAATTTTGAAAATTTTTTTTACAAATAATTGAGTGTTCATGTCGATGTATTGATATAAATTATGGATTTAATTTTTAAACCGATTTTAGGAGAATTGAGAATTTTCCCGGGAGTTTTTTAGGCAGTTTAGTAATTGAAAAAAATTTTTGAAGAGTTTTAAAAAGCTGGAAATAATATGTTTCATATTTATTATTTTGATTAATCTCAGAAATTCGCGTTTTCATGGGGTTCAAACCGATGCCAGGAGGTTGTAGATTTTTTTGAGTATTCCCTACCTTATCGAAATGATCGTTAAATATCGCTTCATTGAAAAAATCCACTCAAAATCATTTTTTTTAACGATTTTCGTAATGAAAAAAATTTTTTTCGTAAAAAAAAAATTTTTTTTCAGGCCCAAAATCAAAGTAAAGATTTTTTTTGGTTGAAAATGCGATGTAATAAAGTTGGAAAAACTGATTAGAAGTTGTAAAATATTTTAACTGTAAATTATATGCAATTTTTTCTTATAATCTTGATAACAATATTGATATAAAGGTGCAAGCTCTAAAGAATGAGAAAGATGAGAGTTGATAGATGAGTTTGAATACAAAGCATAGTTCATTTAAGTCGGACATTCACTCGCTGTATTCTTCGTCTTATAAATTTCTTCGTTTTTCCTCGCCAGAGACTATATATATATAGCCCCGTATTATTTTTGTTCTATGGCAAAAGACGCGAGTGAGCGAGTATAAATTGCAAAAGAAGTGGATTACAGAGTAGGAGTGGGGAGAAACGAGCAAGAAAGAGATCGAGAGAGAGAAAAAAAGAGAGAAATAAGAAATTAAGAGAGTCTTAGAGAAAATAAAGCTAAGAATTAAGACGCAACGCGCAGAGACGACAGAAGAAGACGCGAGGACGATGAAGGAAGAAAAGTGGAATGAAGCGAAAGCACAAGTCTCTCCTTTTGGCCGCGTCGGGGCTTAAATCCTCCTTCAGGATTCTTACTCGCGCGTCATTTAACAAAACAATTAGAAGTTAACCCCTTTTCTCTGCCAAATGCTTTTTTTTTTCAAGCGTCTCTTGCATCTTGTGCTCCTGCGCACAATGCCGCACAACCCTCTTCATCAACAATTGTATTTATCAAAAACTCACTCTCAATTATTAAAAATACTATATAAATTGGAATAATTTAACGTTTTTGATCGTAAAAAATTTTTTTTAATTCTAAAATAAAAATATTAATCTGTATAGGTATAAACAGTTTTTTCATTTTTTGATCAATAACCTCAAAAATGAGTCACTTAATCCTTAAAATTAATAAATTAGTTCTATTAGTTAGTTGGACATTTTTGATGATAATAAAAGATTTTAACAAAGTTCTTAATTCAAATTTTTAACCTGCAGTGAAAAATATCAAAAATGTCAGAAAAAGGTTATTAAAATCCGAAAAAATAGAAAATTAGTTGCAATACCTCGATTAGTTGACTGTTTTTTTATTGTGAAAAAAAAATTTTTTCAGTTAGCAACTGGTTTATTTAACAAATTTTGTATTACATAATTAAAATTTTCAAAACCGATCATTATAATCCTAGAAATGATAGATTAATGGCGAATTGTTAAACTAATTAGACATTTTATACACCTTTAAAAATTTTTAGAGGTAATTAAAGGGCCGAAATGTTAATCGATAGTTGAATAAGTAAAAAAAACCTCGTTAAAGCCTTTAAAAAGGTTCATAAAAGTTTTAAATTTAATTTACGAGTTGAATATGTCAGATTATAGTTGGATATTTTTGATTTTAAAAATTCTTTTGAATTTTTAAACAAAATTCCAAAGTAAAAAAAAAAATCAATTTACATCGAGAACCAAAACGAAAACTTTAAAAATCAGTCTTTAAGGCTTTAAAACCAAAAAATGCCGCATTAGGCAGCCGAAATCGAAGGAGATTTCTTACGGAAGTAATTTAAAAAAAATCCCTTCGAGTTGTCCAACTATTTTTCCCGGACATTCCAGAGGGATGAAAATAAATTTTCATATGGATATGGAAAATTAAAGCTTATTCAATCTGCTTTCGGATGAACTCAACGAATATTTAATAAGTTATCGCGTTCAATAGTTATCTAAATACGACAAGTCATTTATTGTCTGTGCCATTAGGGCATGGAATAAACTTCCTAGCGAGTGCACGTCTCAGCCAACATTTCTGCATTTTCGAAGTGCATGCTATGAGTTTTTTCTTGGCGAGGACAGTTAATTAAATGGTTCATGGTAGCTTTACTATCTTATATGGGTGTTTGAGTGATTGAAAGCATTTTTTATTTTTATTCTCACTTTATTTTTTGGCTATGATATATAATTATATATTGTTTTTTCAACTTTATGCGCAAGTAATTTTGTTTCTTTTTTGTATTCTATATATGTTATATTATTATTCACATTTTTCTACATTATGTATGCAAATTATTGTATTTTGGATGGCCGCTAGGAGTCTTGTCTCCTTGATCAATGAATCAATAAATAATAATAATAATAATAGACAAAATCATCAAAAATCGAATTTTACCATTTTTCGAAAATTTCAATTTGCTGCCATTTCTAAACTAATCAACCGATTTAGCTCATTTTCGGATTTAACCTAGGTATTGGTCCATAGAATAACTTTTTGACTGTATATATTTTCTAAATCAGTTTGACCAGCTGATTCAGAAAATATCAAAAATTTTTAAAAGTTGCGACATGAAAACAGCTGCAATAGTTAGATTTCTAAGAAATCTACTAAAAATTAATTAGATTTATTGGTCATTTCATAAAAAGTACCATATAATGTCTTAAAATACTACAATCCCAATTTCTCTATTTTTATAGAAAGACGTCACGTGATCAAAAATAAATAAAATAACCACAAAAACATGAAATTTCTTATCGGAATTATTAACAAAATTTTTTTTAAACAAAGAGACATCTCACAAAAGCACAGAAACTGGGGTCAATCAATTTATAAAAAATATAAAAAGATTAAATTTTCTCGTCTCTTTTAATTTATTTATTTTCTTTTTTCTTTATATCTCTCTATAAAATGAACTCTCATGGTGAATTGCGTCTCTCGTCGCTATTCATCGAACATCAGACATTGCGAAAAGAAGGAAAATCGTCAAACGATATATTCTTTTTATTTTATTAGACACCGCGTATCATCGGAGAAAATATATATATTTCCCGAGCTTTAGATTGAGATACACTGCGACGGTTGCAATGTACTGGGGAAAGATTTCCACCAATTATCAGTACCGCAAAGAGCTTTTGATCTCGCCTGAAAAAGGCGCTATACTTTCCTATATACCTCCTTTGCGCCCTTCCTCGGTATGTTCCCCGCAGTTGCTTCACTGTACTGGGTTTTCACTCTTCCAATGTTTGTGCGGGCTGTTGATTTTATAAAAACACAGCATCTTAGTTTTATTTGGTAGGTATACAAACGTCAAGGCACGTGTACTTTTTTACTTTTCAATTTTTTTTCACCATTTTTTTGCATTGACATAAATAATAATGATAACTATATATTTTTTTTGAGCATTTTTTTTGCATAAAATATGTTTATTTACTTGAAATTATTTACTTTGATTCATGTATAATTAAACAACAAAAATTTTTGGCCTATTTTCTAAGAAAAAAAAATTTTTTACAATTTTTTTTCAATCAGATGAGTAATTTAAGAATTGGAAAAAAATTCATGCCTAAAAAAATGAGAAACAAAAATTTTATTTGTATAAAATAAAAATTTAATATTTTTAAAAAATTTTATCAATTATTTGTATATTTTTGTAAATCATATGTGATTCATGTTTTTTTTTTTTTTTTTTTTTTTACCGATAACACGATAACCAGTTGGAATAACAGAAAATATTATATAAGTTAAATACTTTTAAATTAAATTTCCTACAAAAAATGTAGAATAAATTTTTTTGATATTTTGCCTTGTTCTCGAGATATTTTTAAAAATAAGAATTTTTAAAAACCGTTAATATCTCAAAAACTGAGAAAGCTACGAAAAAATTTATTTAAAATTTTTTGCAGATAATAAAACCCTCAATCTTTTAACATGTATAACATTTTACGCTATCTTTATTATTTACTGACTTATCGCATAAAACTGAAAAAATCACAAAAATTTCGAAATTTCCAAGAAAAAACAAAAAAATCCCAATCAATCATCCTTAAACCCATTGTATAGATATTTAATACAACTTAATTATTGTTAATTTTAAGATTTCTTTAGTGACGCAATAGGTAAAACGACAAAAATTGCAAATTTTGACGTTTACTAGACTTAAATATAACGATTTTTCCTTTTTCAAAGATTAATGAAGAGTGATATTTTTAGTAGTTAAAGGTTATATCATGGTGGAATACAAGGTTAGGACGATTCATCAAGATCCTTGAATCATAAAAGACTCATAATCCTCAGGCGCTCGTGCTTTGCATCGATTTCAGGGTCTTCCATCTTCCAGGAAGGTTGCAAAGCTAACTCGTGGCTATTGTCATGGTAATTATCGCGCATTTTTCTGTCGAGCTTAATTCTTCAGTTGAAATCCCCATGTCTCAGTGAATCATTTGTATTCTTTACCACTTGTATAACAATTCATAGGCACTTTGGCTGACGATTTTTCACATTTTTCCCTCCTAACGCGTATTTACTTGATGGTAAAGTAAATTTTTAGTCACAAAGAGTTCGAAAACCACGTTGTCCAGTGTCGTTCGCGAAAGGTTTTTGAAGGCTCGTGATGCTATACAGTGAATTAATGAAATTGTGGACGTGAACGTAAAAGCCCGGTTCATGGACTTTTCAATACAGGGATGAGCGCTTGACGAACTAAAGTTGTTTTTGAGTGGGTTCTCGCAGCAATGTCCAGCTTGCAGATTAATTTCATTATGAATGTTGTCCCAACACTCGAGATCGACTGGCCAAACACCCTCGACTCTCTGCAGTAACAGTTTAAAGCGTATTACGGTCCAGTCTCGCTACCCTCTACTCTCTACCCTGAATCAACTTTGAGAAAAAACACGAAAAAATTACTCCACTAAAATATATATGATTTTCTTTACCAAATAATCAGTTGAAAATCATTTATTTACTCAAATACAGCATAAAAAATTTTTAATTAAATAAACAAAGCTTCATTCTTGTGGATTTTTTTTTTATTTTATCCTTTTCGTTAGATATCACGATCGACTAATGGTTTTTTTTTTATTTTTAAACATTACTGACATGATAAAGTACTATCAACTCTCGTTAAAACGGCTCTTTGACGTGCACTGTTTTATTTTTAAAACAATTGACATTGGCAAGGACAAATGTTTTTTTTTTCAGCAGTAGTTATAAAAAAAAAAATTTTTATTGCTGCACTGTGTCACGATGTATAAAAACAATATAGCGATAGTGAAGGTTATTTTCAGTCTGCAATAACAAAAAAAATGAAAAACAAAAATAAAGAAGATAAAAAAAAAGTTTTTTACTGCGTTGTTGGAATTCTCGCTTTTCAAATATACATCTATACATTGCACTCCCCTCCAAAATTCACCAACACACAGAGTCGCCGCAATCAGTATATATATAACCGTGCGGTATAGAGAGCATCGCCGCATATTGCTGACATTTTTTGTGCTGTTTATTACGCTGATTTGTATTCTGAAAAAAAATTTGAATTTCGCATTGAAAAAGTAAGTTTTTGCATTTTTTCTGCATGCTTTATTGAATACCAGTGAATTTTTTTTTTCGCAAAATTGTACATATACAGATTTCTGCATATAGTTTACAAGAATTTTTTCGAGTTTTGCGATAAAAATATTATATCTCGTGTCTGAAATGAAAAAAACATATCGCCGAAACGTTTAGAAAATTTTACTTGCTTATATTCTGGATAAGGAGGTGAGTTAGATAAATTTTTTCGAGCTCTAAACTAAATAATTTTCTGGTATATGCATAAATAACTATTATCTAAATTCTCGACTTGACGTGAATATTTTTTGCTATTAAAGGAAAAATTCCTATTGCTTCGAGAATCATTAAAATTTTTTTTTATTCAATGTCGCATCAACTGCCAGGGTCATTAGCGACAACTGGATATATGTATAGGTACGCTGGTGAGTGAACAGTAAACATTTCTGCACAGAAAAAAAATAAATGTCGCATCAACTGCCAGGGTCATTAGCGACAACTGGATATATGTATAGGTACGCTGGTGAGTGAACAGTAAACATTTCTGCACAGAAAAAAAATATTGTTTTGCTTTTTATTGCTTCAAAATTATTTTGCTTTTTAAAATCGAAAGATCTTGATATATACACTGAAAAAACACTGCTGTTAATATATCCAAATGTTTTGCTTTTTATTGCTTCAAAATTATTTTGCTTTTTAAAATCGAAAGATCTTGATATATACACTGAAAAAACACTGCTGTTAATATATCCAACCAACGTAATAGTTCTCAAAAAATACAATATTCTGCTGTGACAAGGCAACGAATTTCCATAGCTACTGGACGTATAGTTGCAGTAAGTTTCTCGTTTCGCTCTCACAGCTATGCCGTATAGCTGTAGGAGCTAAACAGACTAGGCGACGCGCAATGAGTTTCGATGCACGCAATTAATCAATACGGACATTTGAGTAGGGCATTGCATATAATTGAAAACTACTGGGATTTATTTGACGTTAATTTGTTATTAATTATAATTTTTTTTCAATATAATCGCGACAATTTTTTCTAACCTTACATTTGATGGGTGACAAAAGAAGCGCCGTATAGGTTTCGCAGCTATACGGATAGCTCCTACAGCTATACGAATTTTCTCCAGCAACTATACAGTCAGATACTACAACTACACGTCGGTCAATATTAAACATTCCGTGAATACAACTGAGTACTATATTCTTCAACTAACAAAATCATAATTCCCTTGTCACAGCCGAAAATACGCTTATACTAACGACACTCTTTTTTCAGTGTAGGATTGAAAATAGAAATTATTTTCTGCGTTACTCGCTGCGAGAACTTAACGTTTTCATAAATTATTAAAATTATTTCTAAAGACATTCGAATGATAGGATTGAAAATAGAAATTATTTTCTGCGTTACTCGCTGCGAGAACTTAACGTTTTCATAAATTATTAAAATTATTTCTAAAGACATTCGAATGTACAAATATATCGCTGATGATACATTTTTGATGTCCCCAAGGCCAAAAGCCTTGGTTTTCAAAATTGCTAATCAAGCAAACTCGCGGCGTTTGATGTGGGAGCATTTCACCTCTTTTCACCTAAAATTGCCAACTAAAAAGTTAATAAATAGTCGGATTTACGCATTTTTGGCAGCCATTCTTGTGGTTTCCCGTGCTAAAACTATTAAATTAAACTCGAAATTATATTCATAAATTGAAATTATTATTATTATCATCCACAAATCACCTTAAACAAAATCTCAACACCCGAGTAAAAATATTCAGTGGTGTCCACAATGTTGTGCGCGCTATGCAAGTGACTAGCGCCCACAGTAGCGCGAACAGGCGCGCACACTAGCGCGGACCAGGCGCCGTTATCGGCGATTCGGCGCCCACACTATAGCGCCCGCAATAGCGCCCGAAAACCTGAAAGCGCTAGTGTGGAGACCATACCCCGCAGTAGCGCCCGGAAATCTGGAAGCGCTAGTGTGGAGGCCATACCATTTAAATATCAATAAAACATACAATAAATATTATATAAAAAGTAAAATGTTACTTGAAATAATATAATTCTTGGCCTATTAGTGCTCATTAGAATGGATAACGGAAATTAAAAAAAAAAATATTATTATATCGGTATATATAATATTATTTGTAATTATATTGTCAAAATAAACACGTATTTATATATACATTTTAAATATTGTTCACTGCATATATAAATTTATTTAATGTCCAACTATTCACCTAGCTGTTTCAATTGACAAGAAGTATATGATGTATAATATAAAAAAATATTTAGACCGCTGACAATTATTTTTCTAAGTCCAGTTTGGACTTAGAAAATATTGGGTTGATTGAAATTTTCTAAGACCAGACCGGACTTAGAAAATTTCAGCATGCTT